>UZAM01006666.1:22631-35538 GCA_900618415.1 Soboliphyme baturini
CGAGCATAACGTAGTAAATGGCAGACAGCAGCTCACCGGCGTACTGCACGACCATATGTCTGGCCTCTTTACCATCAGGACCGTAATTGCCAACGACCACTTCTAGACGCTCAGGGTCCAGGTAACCGTACCACGCCCAGTAAAGATAGCGGAATGCTGCCAGCCAGCTGGTCATGAAGAACGGCTGTTCGACGACGTTACCGTTACGATTCACTTCGTTGTATTTGTAGTGTTCGTAGAGGAAGTTCATACCGATCGCGAACGAAACGAGGACCACCGCGAATATCACCAGAAAAAGCATGACGTCGCGGACGCACTTTCCGATCGAGATCACCAGCGGGCCAAATGCCCTTAGCATTTGCAAAAAATAGAACAAACGCCAGCTGGAGAGGATAGCGGCGAACGTGAAGATCACCTCGAATATCAGCGTTGGCTCCTGCGGATCCCAGTGCACACGATGCGATTGCGACAGTCCGTGCGAGCTCACCTGTGCCCATGCGTTCAGAAATGCGTTGAAGGCCAAGAGATATGTACACAGCTGAATAAAGTCGTACCATCTCCACCAGGCGTACAGAAATCGACGGAATCCGAGGCGCATCAGATCGCTCCAGTTGACCGCGAAAGCTCCTAACATGTACAGCCAGATGTAAGCGAGCAGCAATCTCTTGTACAGCGTCGCAGGCAGTCCTCTGATATCCCTGACGTCGCTGTGCTGTGTGTACAAGATCAGCGCCAGCAGGAACAGCAGATACGAAGTCGTGAAACTCAGGAAACGGACCACAGGATTTTTGTAGCCTTGCATTATTCTACCCATTGAAAAAGTATACATCAGAGCCGTAATAGGATAGAACAACGTGTAATTCAGAACGCGCTCGGTTTTAACCAAAGGACTACTAATTGACCAGTCGCTCCAACTTCCCATCCATCGATTTTGTATCACCTTCAAACAACGAAAATCGCTTAGAAACTCCTTTTGTTTCGTGTCAATCGCTACACGGACACGTGGCAAGCTGATACTGTACCCAGCAGGTGCTCCTTCAGCGCGTTCCAGCAACTGAGTCACCTCTGATTCAGTTTCGCACTGGGCTACTAGAACGGCAGGTAGTTTGCGGACGTTTTCAGCCATCGAACAATAATCTGTCATGCATGCAGGCTCAGCCTCCTGGCACTTCTCCAAGTCCCTAGTCAGCAGGAACGCATCAATGATCGGGTCTGAATCGCCACCCTTAAGGAGACTGGCGTGACTGCAGAAGGCTCGATAGGTGTCTAGTAGACGGAAACTGTTCATAACAATGTCTGACCGGTGAGATTTCTGCGTGCAATCAGTACAGCAGCAATCTGGACGGTGTGGGATGGCAATCGAGTAGCCACTGGCTACTAACAGTTTGACCAATTCGTGGTTGTTTCGATGTGCAGCTAACATCAGAGGACTAATATGTGATGGGAAAAAAGCAGAATGGGCAGTGCTGGTCGTCCATGCTTTGCTCTCTGGGTCTTTCGTCAGTAACAGCTCGACAATTTCCCGACTACCGACGTTGATCGCATGCAGAATCGCGTCGTTTAGGCCAACATCCGACTTACTGAGAAGAAAAGCCACTACGTCGACCTTCTGTTTGACGATGGCGTACTGGAGGATGGTGAAAGGATAGTCAAAAATGCCTTTTAACAGTGATGGGTTCCGTCTTACCATTCCCTTTAGCGCGTCGACGTTGTCTTCATCGACGAATCTCTTTGCCTCCAGCAGCTCTTCTTTGCGCGACATCATTAGGCGTTGTTGTGTACGTAAAAGACTCAACACAATCAGATGTTTTTTCTTCTCTGGCCAGTCAATCGTTCCTCAAGGGTTGTAAAACATACGTTAAACAAACTCATTGCTTGTTACAACGTCCACAAAATTTGTATTTGTCTAATTCAATGCCGGCTGTAAAGTAAACAATTGGCACTAATTTATTTATTCATGAAATGAAACAGAACATAACTCAGATGGCATCGGACAGCTGCCAAGAACTGCAGTATTCGGATTATGCCGTAGTCATGCATTATCTTTCAGCTGAAACTGTAAAATAAAGTAAATCAATGGACCTCACTTTAATAGATAGTGCTTGAACGATTCTTGGTTCAGGACTCCAAACGGTACTGAAGGTATAACAATTTATTGCCAACGCGTTTCGCCACATAGACCGTGGCATCATCACAGCTAGTCCTATGATGTCAAACCCAAGGGACAAAAGTTTATCCACCTTATTTCACCTATCATCAGCTGGGTCGAACGGATTCCTCATAGCATTTTACATTTGGGATTTAAGGAAGACGTACAATCGAACGCTTACAAACTTTTATTTCTTTTCCCTAGTTGCAGTTGAACCTTCACTGTGCGTCGTAGTCAACGCTATTGTATACATTTCAGCCGTCGTTCTTGCATGATCGCCACTTGAATTATCTCCAAGCTACACAAGAGCACTGATTCGACGGAGGCAAGTGCAGATGGATTTTGGTAGAAGGAATTACTTGTTTCTCGCCTCAAACAGTGGACAGTTTTCAGAAACACTATTGGATAGGACCTCAGATGTTATTCCGTCTGGATGGTGCCATCACTCGACTATATCATTCTAATGCACTTCAACCCCTTGTTTCATTTGTAAATCAACAGTGTTGCATGGATTTCTCTAAACTTGTGGCATCATGGCGTCAAGTAAGAAACCTCGTAGGGTTGCTGCATCCCGAAGCCGTCATATGACACAGCCCTTCCCCTGTGTTATTTATCAGGGTAATATCATCTGCATATTGTAGGTATTATACTCTACTGAAGGTACCTAGCCAGATATTTTGAGCTGCTCCTTCCGTCTTTCATCACTGCCAAAAGTCAGCAATATTTCAGAAAAGAAAGTCGAAAACAATGTTGAATATCAAAGGCGAAAACATGCCTTCTCGGCAAACTCCACAGATAATAAGAAGCCACTAAGACAGATCTCTTTCGACTTCGACGATAAACCAGGTTCTTTCATGCAAATCTTCTAAAGCATAAATGATTTGCGCAGGTATCCAATAGTGATTCAAAATTTTTCACACCGTGGGACTGTACCATGACCCGAATTCAGCTTTGAGCTAGAGGAAGCCGGCAAACCAAGGCAACTGGAATCAACAGCATTGTTCAATCATTCTCATTGAAAAGTTGATCAGAGCATCCCTTTCTAAAGTCTGCATAATTTGGATGACGTCTTCCGCAAACTGCATGCTTCAAACTTACTCGAATAATCGAGGAAAAACGTTTCAATAAGTTTACAGTAATATAACACTACGATAATTGGAATATGCCGTTCTCCTGAACTCTTCAAGATATAGCGATAACTAAGCAACGGTTTCGTTTTCCACAGAAACGTATGGAGAAAAAATTTTGATGAAATGTGGCATGAAGAGTTTCAACAATTCTCATTTCTTTATAATTATCAATTCCAGAGGAATTCCATCCATCTAGCAAATTCTCTTAACCTTGAAGAGCGGAAAGGGCCCTCTGATTTTTCAGTTTTTTCGTGGATCTGAACTAAAATCTAATGTTGACAGAAGATTAATAGTTGTAGGTGACTAATATGGAGAGCTTCTGTTCAAACGCTACTAGAAATGCTTAGGTCATTTTTCGAGACATTCTTTTTATCCCTTCTATCCTGTCAACGGGACACCCTCAGCGACATGGATAAGGAGAAATTTCACTGTTCAACCGACAACTTTTGACTTCCTTTGCACACTGCTTGCCAATCACAATTTCTGACCGTCATATTGATCGTCCTGATTTCTTCCACCATCTAAATTTGCACTTTCCCTTCCTGTATATCTTGTTGACTGCACGAACGAGATGACCATGGACTGCCTTCAAAGGGGCAGAAGTACGTTGTAAATTATCCATTTTAAATGGTTCCTTAACTCTCTAAGATTTTTGACCTTCTCCCTGACCCTGGGCAGCTTAACCATTCCTCTCCTGAACCCAATTGCCTTTTCTTCTAAAGAAAAAATTGCTTTTTTTAAGGTCTTTAATCTTCACCGACGTTGCTGTTTACAAGATCTAATGGGTCATTACATCGTTTCCGTAGGACAATAGCACCGTTTTGAATTATTTTACCGCGTCATCGCTCAGAATCTGAAGCGCTTCAACCAGAGGACATCGAACCAAAACGTATAATTTTAGGCGAAGTACCGATATAACTATATGATGATCAGAAACGATTTATGCGCCATGCTTGATGCCAGCCTCGAGTAACCAGCTGCACTATTTCCAGTTAATGAGAACATATTCCAATTGTACATTTAAGCTTCTATTGGGGGAAGCCCATGTTTGGTGCAATTATTTTGAGGTAATAAAGTCCCGCTGTGCTGAGGCTGTTTGTAAAGCAAAGGCTTAAAAGACGCCCACCGTTATCACTCGTGTTGTCAATGTCCTGACATCATTATGTTTGGCCATGCACTATATTTGGTGCGCTTATTCCTCTTTTGGTTGTCACTGACAATTGAGATACATCAAGTTTCAAAACTCTAACAGACGGCTGCAAGCATTTACCGGAAGCGGCTTTGTCGCAGTCACTCTACGCATTTTTCTGGGCATAGGCGAGAGCGACTTTCAGCGTTGCTTGTTTGACATTTTCGAGATAAACCATTATTCTCTTGGTCAGATGCTTGACAGAAATGGCTGAACGGTTCATTCACAGGGACAAGTGGGCATCTACACCGATACTGCATAATGTACTGCAACTTGACCATTAAAATGACCTTCAATCCCAAGAGTACCTTTTCAGGGAAGCGAGTTTCCGTCACTGTCGTTAAGTCGCGTCAGTATCAGTAGGCAATATGCAGAGATGGCAAGACACCTACGTTGGCCAGGTGATTTAGGAACATTCCTAATAAAGCGTTAAATCTACCTCATGCGTTTTTATTTTAGATTTTTTGTTTTCAGACATCTGATGAGATTTAAAAGTGCAGGCTGTACCAACTGGCTACGAAGCTCAATTCAAGGAAAACGATAAAGTTTGCAACTGTTCGCTCAAAAATCATTCAGTAGCTGATCGTAAAGTGCCAGCAGTTGTCCTTAAGCACCCATAAGAAGCATCTTTGATCAGTGTCACCCGAAACGCTTAGTGAGCAAACTAGAAAGTTTGGCTTGCCTGCTCATCATTTATGTGAGACACTAAAAATCTCTCTGAAAGCTGCTGGTTCAAATGATCGCAAGTTTATTCTTAGATGAAGTGGGTACCTATGTTCAGAACTGATCAATCTCATATAGCCTGATTACGAAAATTACTCCTTCATGACCTGGGACTTACCGCTCAAGCGTCCCGTCCCATGGAGGTGAGTGTTTGTGACTGCCTGAAGATCGAGCATGCACTGGCATTCAATGCGAAGGACATATTTAAATTATGGAACGAACGTTCCAATTCTAAACTGATAGTTTATAGTTCCCCTGGTGTCGTAGGTTTCTTGGTTCGAAGTTTCACTTCTAACAGCGAACTGAAGCATGCCGCGGAACTCATTTCTGCAACAGATATTGATTCCATTGCCGTTCGGTAAATTATTATCCAGACAGCTTATGAGAACGTCACGGGTTGCCTACGTCTCAGCAAAATTTCTCGTTTGAGCAATTGCACGGGAAAAATGTATTATTGCAGAGTTATGCACGCATGAAGATATAGATACACATACACAGTAAAAATACTGCATCCTTTGTTAAATCTATGACGCAGAATATTTCAACAAGGAAATGTTTTCATTATGAATTGATTGTTGGACTAAGATGAGAATCCTTGCACGTAACTGTGTTATTAATCCGCTATTTTGCTTATAGTGGTAACGATTTTAATTAACCTGAAAATCGAAACTACCGAGTATAGCATTTTCAAAGTGGATTTGAAATCGCAGGAAGCACGAGACAGTAATTTAGTGCTAATTGCGAGGTCTGGTGCTGTCGAATATAAATTGAGGTGAACTGTAGCCTCTAAACTTGTAAGGTAGCATCATGGCCTTGCCTTTACGTCGATTACAAAGTTATGTATTCAAAACCTTCAGCAAATGATTTCTGTTTGAGGTTTAGCATAATGAGCAATCGGAATGATGTTAAAATCTATAAATGGTTGTGCGGAATAACTCTTTGGTGCGGAAATAAATCGATTCCATGTTTCGAAATGTTCTAAAGATTGCTTACAAACTTCGATTCTGTTTGAAGGCAATGATTTTTTTGATTTTGCTTGTTCGGTTTGTATGTTACTCAAAGTTGTTTCATTTGATAACTAGCTCCATTTACAGTTCAGTTTCATTATTTTGTGTCAGTATATTTATTGCATCACGTTTAATACATCTTTCATATGGGTTTTTCTATCATCAGCTGTGTTCGATTCAATATTCGACTGCCAAGTTGCTCAGCTTGTGTCTAGCGGAGGCAGCCCTATTATTCCTTTGACAAACATTGACGCCTGCCGTTACTGACGATATGTTGGGTTTTTTGACCAGAGCTGCCACAGTCACAAACAGAAACGTTTTCATGCTGCCAGTTGTGTCGGTAGTTCCGGTTGTGGGTGAGTCGAGTGGATTCGGTTTAGGCAGCCTGTTGTTTAGGGCGAAGTAAAGGTCCAGTCGGTTTTCTGTTGGACCGTTAGCCCATTAGTAAGTTTGCTTTCCCCCTCGTCGCTAACATCGAATGATGACACCTTGGTTTGCTTGAGTCAGCTTGAGCAAAAGGGAGACAGTGTGCCATACAGATTTGGATGAAAAGAGAGGTCTTTGCCTTAGACCTGGCGGTACTCCTTTATGCAGCTATAACATTTTCGGATTCAAAGACGAGGTGCTCTAGAGGACAGACAAGCATAGAAACGGTAAATAACGTTCAGGACTGTCATTACGATGCCGTTGAAGATGATGCGGAGGATTTGGATGTGGCTGTTTCCTGGAGGTTCGACGGTGAATCACAGGCAGTGTGATTTTTCAATGTCATTTAGATAGCTTGGAACAGCGCAACACGTCCACCGTTATTCGCGGATTCGAGTCTCCTTCTTTCAGGCCCGGCCTTTCCGGCGTCTGATTTATTCCTCTCACCGTCGTGATATTCGACTCAGGTCATATTCCACCCGAAAAGGTACCATCCCGTCGATAAATGGAGTTACTTGCCTTGTCCACCATAGTTTCTCCCGTTTGCTGTCGGCGACAACGCTTTATACTTTTGATCTCACAACGATGTGGTCGTGACGTAAAAATCGCAACTGGCTTCTTTCCATGGCTCTCTCGAGAGCAGACAGCTGGCACTATTCGGTTTTAGTGAGTGACCACGTCTTAAAGCGATATAGCATTGCCTACAGGACGCTACAATTGGAAGAGGTGGGGGCAGGTGTTTTCATGATGTTGTTTCTGAGGATATATTTGATGAAATGAAACGCGCTCCAATTGGTTTTCTTTCTTCGTTGAATCTTTCCAACCTCCTTTGCCGCATGTTTATTTCATGACCCAGATAAATGTTTTGTACATTTTTATCGTTTCACCGTTTAATATTACCTGAGCCATCGAGAAGGCACTTGATCACAGTATGTCACGAACTCTTGTAGTATGCTTTTTAGATGACTGTCGTTTTTCGCGAACAACACCATGTCTTCAGCTAACTTTAGGTAGCTAAGGTGTTCACCGTTGATATTAATATCTCCTTTCCTCCCGGACACCATTTCCGAACAGGCAGTGTGAGTTTCCGGGGGATGGTGTTCCCGTGATTCACGCCATTCCCTACGGTAATCCAGATGGGAGTGTCCAACAGTGTGATTTTTGTGCAGCATTCAGAGTTCGTTTCCTTTTTCAGCTTGATGTAACGAGTGTCGATGCCCTGTTTTGTGAGTATAATCCACACTGCAATGTGCTTGACGATATCGAACGCTTCCTCATAGTCGACGAAGGTTATGCTCAGAGGGAGCGGAAATTCCCTTAAGGAGTTGACTTAAGGTAAGAAGTTATCCGTTGTGTTGTAGCTCCTTGAGAATTCTGCCTGTTCTGTTGGCTCTGCTCGCCCAGACTTGCTGACAGTCTATTGGTGGTGATCTTAGTGATCAGCTTGTAAACTTGTGAGAGGAGAGCAGACAGTTTGGGCGATAGTTCTTCAAAACCGTTTGACTCCCTTCTTAAATAACACGGTTGTTTTTTGACTGATTTCAGCCTGATGGCATCTTTTACACTTGTAGGTAGAGGTTGAACTTCTCTCCAATTTTCGATGTTGCCTGAGGTTGCTGCTGCCTTCGGATGTTTTCTCTAAATTTCGCAGTCTGATGGCCTCGAAGTTTTCCTTCAGCAGTCGTCTAATGAACTTGTAGAAAAGAGACTACTCCACTGTGTTGGTCCCATCACTCTTCATCATCCTGCGCTTCTGTGTCAAATTCTTTGTATCTTCTGAGATCCATCCTTTCTCTCTCTTTGATGTTACCACCTCGCTGACTCCTGTTTCTCGGCGAACTTATTGTAGTCATTTCATCTGCCATTCAGGCCCCAGTCTTTGCTGGAAATGCATGTTTGGAGTTACGTAGCATCGAACTTTCAGTCATTTTCGTGATTCACTATATCAGTGCCCTCCTTTCGATCTTCTCCTCGTAGGTTAGCCTGGTCAGCACCTGTCTGCTGTTACTTCCAGTGTTGAGTGATGGCATTACTGCTGTTTTGGATAATGCCGCGGTTGATCTCGTTTTCCATTTCCGCGTTGGGTATAATCCACCTCGCCTACTGTTGGTGTTGTTCTTGAACAAGGTGTTTCCAATATACAGGCGTTTTTTCTGTCATGATCATCAACCAACCTCCTAGCTCATTTTGATTTCCGCAGCTGTTTGTATCGACGAACTTTTCACCGGTCATTCCTGTCCCACCTCAGGATTGAACTTTCCATTGTTGAAGCTATGCGTGAACTTTTGGACATATGGCTGTTCCAGGACTTGACGGAATTCTTCCACCTCTTTCTCATGCGCTGTTCTGGATAAAGCATAGGTTTAGATAAAAGATTTTCAAAATTATTTTTTGTTCAGTTCGAGGTACAGTATGCCTTCGCGACATCTCATCTTCGTAGCTAAATCGAACCACCAGCTTTTCAAATGCCATTTACCTCGTTTCGCCATCGTGTCTTACACACGCCAAGGATGTTGCGGGCCGTCCTTGACCTTTTCTCTATTCGTTGATTTGACGTTTCTTCTCTTGTCATTGTTCTACAACTGTAAGTGCAAACGGCGAGGGAAGTCCGGGTCACTTCATTAGGTGGGGGCCTTTCACCTAGAATTTGTAATTTCCTCTCGTCAGTCGAGCATCCAGCCTGCCGTGGAACGGATCGAGACAGGTTCTGGGTATTGCGTCCCATTTATTTGGTTTGTCGTAGGACATGGAGGTTTGTTACTCGCTTGAGGCACTGAAGGTGGCATGATTACATATTATAACAAAACTGTGAGTCAGATGCGTTCATATCATGTCTTTTTGTACTCTGAACTAATTAATTTATTAATTTTTAGGGCTTACTGGCAATGGAATTCAGAGACATCAAGATTCAAACAGGAGTGATAAACAGGTATTGAAATATACTTTTGCGTATATGTAATTAAAATAGAATTAACGAAATGAATAAAATGAATACGGGTACTGTCACTAATGCCCTTTATTTTTTTAGTTCCCTTTTATTGTAAAGTCCGTAGCTATAGAATTATGTTGTAATTTCAGATGAGCAGCGCATTTTTGTATGGATCCCGAAAACCTTGTCTCCACAGAAGTATACTTCTGATAACCGTCTCTGGAAAAATGTTAAAAAGCGTCTATTACTAAGTTATTCGATAAATAATTCTCTAAAATATAACTCGGTATTTCTTGGGCTGTCTCGAGAACTTCGGCCCGTCATTCGAGCATGTAGCAGCTCCTTCGCTTTCATTTTTGGAGACATTCTCGAAATGTACCCGTACCATCATAGAGTGCCTTCTCTATCTGGAGAAGCAGTAGCTTTACACAAATCGGATATCAGAACTACGGGCTGTCGAGACACAGGAGCCCATTTCATCCGCTTGAACTACGAATCGTTTTTTACTCACTGCCCGTTACTCACAGGTGAACATGAGAACAAATCTCATTAAATACAGACAGCTACGACTTCTGACTCACCCCTGTCTTCGAAAAACTTCAGAGAGAATGCCACTGACAGTCCTGATTCTTCGGTCGATCCCTTCGTGTTTTTCATCGCTAGTACCCATAGCGACCCTGTGATTAATTGAGTATGGAGGAACGAAGACGGTAAAGAAGTTTCATGCACTGTTTCATCAGATGTCGACCTTCCAACATTTCTCAGGAGGACGGAAGTGTCGAGTAATTGTCCCTACATTTAAATAGGGTCGGTTGACAAAGTGCTTCAGTTATCGTAGTCGCACATTACAGCCAACTCCAAGGAAACTTTGCTTCTGGATTATCCTGAAAAGGCTGAAGCAGGCAATTGACGGGAGACTTCGCCAAAATCAAGCAGGCTTTGGCTTTCTTATCGAGTACACGTGCCTGGACCAAATATACATTTAAGATTATTGAGATTACATAGATTTCTGTTCCGTAGCTTGCTAGTTATCTCGATTTTAAGGTGCATTTAATTCACAACATTCTCGGACAATATGGAAAATACTGAAATGCTATCGTATGTCTAAGTATATCGTTTCTGTCTTGGAGGAGATATATAGGAGTCATGCCTGCTGTGAGATCGGAAGGGGGGGGGGAGACTTCTGAGTTTGCCCCTATTACCGTTGGATTCGTCAGAAAAATGTTTTCGTCTTTGCTCTTCAACATTGTTCTCGACTTTTTTTTATGAAGCAGTGTTTACTTTTGCAAAGACAAGGGTCTGATTCTAGAGAGAAGATGAAATTCAAGATATCCGGCTAGATATTGTTCTGACTTAGAGTACGCAGATGATATTGTGGTAAGTAGTATAGGGAACGGGCCTTTTCACCTGACCGCTCTCGTATACATCATAGATAAGAAAGCTGGTCTCTTCCTTAACGCCCGAGAGTCGAAGATTAGGAAGAAATCCGGCACAGCTTATCATCAAGTAGTAAAGGGGTGTGAAGTGCTTCGGGAATTTGACTAATTTAATTTTCTCGGCTTTCTCGTCTCCAGCGATGTCACCATTCAGTCATAGTTAAATTGGAGAAATTCCGTAGCTTGAGTTCTTTTGGAATTTCGGCTGAGAAAAGAGTGTCCCTTTAAAAAAAAACACCCTCTTTTACATTTCCTCTGTCAGATCAGAGTTCTTCTATGGCATGGAAACCACTAATCTAACGAAGGAGCAGGAATGAAGCCTTAATTGCGTGCAGCAGTAGCTTTAAGCGTCATTTAGACTTCATCATTTTCAGCAGCCTTGTCACGTTTTAGGCATTTTACAGCTTCTACAGCTTCACCTGCTGAAAGATTAATATGCCTATTCTGATGCTATTCAGGTGAGTCCCCCTAAGCTTGGTTGAAATTAGAAAATTCCTTAAAGTACACTGTCCATCATCGAAGTATCGCCTTTTCCTTGGTAAGAAGAACTTTCGTTTCGCGACTCTTAGACTGTCCTTCTGCCCATCTATGAGTCGGGGAATGATCTGGCAGAATACTATGTTTGGAAATTCAGTTCCAGGACCTCACCGAACCTTTTCTAGGAAGTGGCTTTGTCTCTAGCCACAGATTTAGCTGCTTTTACTCTCTTCTTCTTACTGCGTTCGAGTCCAAGGCTATTTTCCAAGTCGCCTAATAGATACAACGTTCTTCTCACCGCCACCTATTTAAGCATCTTGCATTGATCAGCAAGTTCGTTTCTGACCGTCAGGCGGCTGTCGAATGCATTTTGAACACCGGAGATGGCTCAGTCGATAGAACGTCAAACCCAGAACCAAGAGTTACCGAACTGGAGTTTCGGTCAGATACACTCGCCTTTCTTCCGATGTTAATGAGTCGCACTATCAGAGATAGATATAGGAGACTACACAGTGTGCTATCCACATTATTATAGATCTTGCCTTTAGAAAAAGGCACTCCTTGCTGATGGTATTGAAATGGAGATTAGCGCCTTCCCATGGGCTTCAAGAAGTAAAAAGTGCCATAAATGGCCACAGGTCATGAAAGTGTAACGTAGACTGACATCCGACAGTTAGAGGGTTCGCTGTGTCAGGTAAACTGGTGCTCACAGAGGATGTTCATAGCAGTCAGCTCGGTATTTGCAGAATTGTGCAACTTTATTCGTTTACAGTTGAAACGACTAGCGCCGTTCTTTAACATCATGCCTTGCTATTTTAGAGTTTCTACTCTGTCACGCGCATTGAAATCGCCTATCAAAATCATGGATTTCATAGTCTGCATTTCGTCCTTCAGGAAGAATTCATAGTATACCTCCGAATTGGGTGCACGCATCTGCAACAAGGCAAAATCTTTCGCTTGTTGCAAATTCAGTTAAAGAATTGCCACTTTCCGCTCACAGGCTTCTGTTCATTGATTATGCCAGAATAGTAACACCGATTTGAGCGCTGGTTGTAGAGTCGACGTCTGAATAAAAACCTGGTATTTTGGTTATCATCGCGTAGATCTTTAACAGTCCATAGGACTTCGCCGTGGCGCTCTGCCACGAGCAGAGAGAGAGAGAGCACATGAGGCGGGTTTTGATCGTTGATTTTGTCGCAATGTATCTCAGTTCCACAAAATCCGTACGGCTCGTGTAGCCCTAGCGAACTAGCAAGCAGTTATCACATTCGACAGTGGCAATATCGTCGATGGACTGTTCGTTAAGAATCTACTTGAGGCTTTACCGAGATTCCCAACCCTCCTTTTTCTGCAACGTTACTTGGGACTGGCAATGGCAGAATTAAGTTATTTTCAAGTTTATAAACTACAGGATTCGTGGAATACATGTTATGTTAAAGTT
>UZAM01006668.1:5252-20925 GCA_900618415.1 Soboliphyme baturini
AGGAAGAGATCGATCAGCAAATTGGAGAAGCAGGTCACGTTCTGCGTGAATTAGCCTGAATCATTTGTGAGTAAAGCAGAGCTGAGTCTGAAAACGAAGCTCCCGATATTCAAGTCGGTCTTGGTCTCCATGCTTACCTACGGTCATATGTCATGAACCATGAACGAAGAGCTTCAAATTCGGGTATAAACTACGGAAGGGGGCTTTCTGAGATGAGTCGCTGTCCTTATGCTCTCGACATGATCCGGAATACAGATATCCGCAAGAGCCCTTTTGTACAGCCGCTGCTTCTTCAGATTGCAAAGCGTGGTTGCGATGGTTTGGGCACCTGTTGTGAATGCATTCAGAAAGTACGACGAAGCTACTATTGCTTGCACAGCTCGCCGGCAGAAGCCCCAGGGGTGGACCAATATTAACCTGGTGCGAATATATGGAAAGGGTCTGCTCCAGACTCCAATTGTTTTCTGCCGATGCTCAGACCCTGGCACAGGATCAGGAACATTGGAAGCACTGTCTGACGCGTCTGCCTCCGCGATCCGATTGGAGAAATGGCTATGGAAGATGAAGATGAAGAAGAACGTTAGCCTTTGGGGATTTTTAACAGGTTCTACTTCGGTCTAGACCTATGTTCATGCAACTCTGTCTAGAGGCACTTCTCCCGTTGTAAACTGGTTAGAAGAAAGGCGCTAACTGAAGAGTCCCACCATCTGCCTCTGATTACCCAGAATGATAGAGTCTCTGTTCGAGAGACGAACGATGAATTTGGCAAAGCATGATTTATGGAACACTTAGGACGATACGTTGCATCCTTCACCCTTCGTAACTGGGAAAAAACGTGTAACATTCATCCACTGTTATAAAAACTCCAGTCAGAAGCGTAATGTGTTCAGCCAATGCAAATACCACATGAAAAATAAGACGTTACATAATAATAAGACCCTAAATTCTGCTGGTGTAAAAGTCGCGATTTTACACTATTTGGTGAAACTTGGGCGATTCATATTCTCAGGTTTCGACGTTATTTTTCTGTTATGCTAATCGATTATATAATTTAACTACATGTTCTATATTTGACTGCTTCTTCTGACGCTACGACGCTCGCGCTACCTCTGTGTTTTCATAAGAAGATTTTTGAATCTCTTCACTTACCAGAAAGAATGCTTGTCCCGTCGAAGCTGTATTGAATGTGCGAAACCGCTGCCTCATGCGCATCAATCGCCTTTTCTATTCTTCCATTTCGGGCAATGATGTAAAACTTGCCTGAATATGAAATGCAAATGATTTGTGCACTCAACAGATGGTTCAATTTTCAACAATGGAAAATGAAAATTCTTGGATTAATCACACTTATCATTAAACCAAAGTCGACATACCTTCAGCGGAACCCAAAAGAAAAGTCTCTGCTGTATCCAGAAACACCCGCGCACTGTGTTTGCTGCAGAAACAATTTAAGCACGTCGGATAAAGGGTATTTGGAAATTCCGCGATGACAGAGATGTCCCCGTTGGACACCGTCCAACATACCAATCGGTGGTCATCACCAGCATACACTATCTTCTCGTTTCCGCACCAGCAAACGACGAGTGCGCCAATCGATCGTGAACCACTTGTGCAGTAGGTAAATTCTAGCTTCATATGTGATGGTTCATTATGCAAAAATCATCCTCTAACGTCAGCCGACGAATTCACTTTGATAAAACCATATTTACAATCGCGTTATTGTAGTCATGGCAACGCCGTTGCCGTTCGTTTGTGAACGAGCGTTAACCGACGTCATTTCAATCAAGCATCTTGACCACTTACTCATGCTCATAGCTACTGTCCGTTTCACTATCTGAAAATAAAGAGTACTCACAAAAAAAATATTTTTGGCTCCGCTGCTTTCTTCAGAAACATTACATAGGTTACAAGTTTTATATGAAGATACCCTAGGGTTATGTGAAGGTAAAGGCGAAATGTGGTGAAAACAACAGGAGTGACTGCGAACTTCTTACTTTCAATTTAACCACATTATTCTAATATGATTGTTTATAATGTCAATAACACCTTGCCGAGATTGCAGCTTAACATGACGGAGGGCTTGTGTACTTCAGCGACCGTCTAAGCTATGCCAGGGAGAACTTCAGCTGCCGGTAGCACCACTCATGCTGGACTGATTTGAGGCGAGACTACGTGCGATCAACTATCTAACTATTATAGTGCATCACAATGAAAATCTTCCTATACCGGATCAGTCGACGACCGGGTTATCAAGGGTGGCGCGCGCTGCTTGAAAACCCAGCCTATGACATGTGAACAAATAGGACATGTTCCATGTCTTTCTTCGCCCGGGATCGTGGCAGAATGGCGACGAGTGCGTAAACAGTGGTCGAGGGAAGAAAATGAGGTTGTGATGAAGTTGCATTACATACCTAAGAAGCAGGGCAAGGCGACATCGAAAAAACATGCTGGAAGAATGCATTAAGGTCAACTAAGTCAGTCATGCAAGCGAGAAACGTTTCGCTGGTCAAGAACAGCTCACTGAGAAGAACATGCTGCTAACAGAGTTGAAGCTGGATAAGATCAGAAGATAACTCCGCAGTTTCCGGTCAGAAGCCCGGATGAGAAAGGAGGAGAGTTGAGGACCGTGGCGAAGCCACCTACCCCCAATGATATTTCGCTCATTGAACACTATACCGGCTCAGTCGTTCACCAGGAGTACCACAGGCAGTTGAGGGACTGAGGATGGTTGCGAAACATCGAGGATCAGAACCTACTCATTGTCTTCTGGCAGCTGGAGGATAGTACCAAAATAACGCCTGCGGAAGGTTGACAAAACGACAGCAAAGGAGCCACTACCCATTCTGAAAGAAGCAGGCAGAGCAGTGTCATTATAACACGTCAGAAAAGGTTCCACGAGAATGTAACCGTCAGTGGGAGCTTACAGTCTGAAATTGTAACACATCCTCACTCGGAAGGAAAGACCAGAAGCTAGTTAATGAGGTCGTAAAGTACCAGTGGACATGGGTGGACTCTCGTCAATGAAGCGTTAAGGCCACTGAATTCTGAACTTCTGCGGGTGGATGCTACCCTACTTAGGTGTCGACATCACAGTGAGCGCCCAAGCCGGTGTTTGTATTCTGGTAAAACTCAACTTGGCTGATAGAATCGTTAAGTGGAAGCCTGTCAGAAGAAGAGTGACAATCCCCAACTAAAGCTGCAACAGGGTAAAGCCTTGACCTCATTATAGGTACACCCAATTTGGAGTGAGTCCTTCCCTGTGCAAGTACAGAGTGCTCTGAATGAAGTACCGGCTATGGAGTGCTTCATTGCCTCATTAGTGTTTTCACTGTTAGCAAATTTTCTGGTCGTTATTTAAATTCATAAACGGACAATACCAGTTTCAAATAATCCATAATCCATAAAAAATGCTGTCCGATGTCTTATTCTTGCTCAAACGGCTTTATTCGATTCGCAATGACATTTGTAATGGAGAAATAAAATTTCCCCGGTAACACAAATGGACGAATACAAGGTTTGATGAAACATTAGGGCTTTAGGAATCGAACAGTTTAAACAAAGACTATATATTGTTTTATTTGGATACTTTCCTCCTGAATTCAACGTTTTTCTGACTCAACGTTTCTCAGCGATTTTAATGTACACGTTGCAACAGACGCTGGAAAGAGAAAAGTGTGATTATAAGGAGTTCCTAGTCACGTCAGCAATAACGGCATAAAGTTTTTGCGGCTTTTTGCAAATAACGGATTGTCCATTATGCACACCTTCTTCGAGCATCGAACCGTGCATCGATATATCTGTTACATGGAAGCTTGTGCACAGAAGTCAATGGTCGATTTGATAATCGTATCGTCTGACTGACCATACTCTCTCATGGATGTTCGCGTGAAGAGAAGCAGAGAGCTGTCAACCGAGCAGCATCTTGTTATTGGCACGTTACGATCTGAGGAAATGAATGCCATGAGACGATCTGGAGGCAGAAGCAACCAGAGAATCAAATGAGGAACATTTTCTTCAGTAGACACCAGAGCGATATTTGCAAGCAACTTCGCATGACGGTCTGAATAGATCTCGGCGGTGACTCTGATGTGGAATCCAAGTAGGAGCTCATTAAGAGCGCCATATTGGAGGTTGCCGCCGAATACTGCGGATTCAGACAGGTTGGCTTGCCGCCTGGAGGTGAGAAAACAACTTTCTGGTGGACTCGAGAGGTGCAGCTGGCAATTAAAAAGAAAAAGGTTGCATTCAAGAAATGCCTTGGAACAAAGAGCCTGAAACTCAAAAACGAAGGCAGTGGCGGAAGTAGACGAAGAAAGTACTCTGAGCAATTCCTTAACCCCGAGCAATCGAATGAGGATTCGCCTGAAAGGCAGCAGGGAACGGATATTATTCGTTCTGTTGATGAAATTACACAGGCTGTACAAAGCTTGTCAAGTGCTAAGCCTGCTGGAATCGAGGAAGTTTGACCTGCGATGATTGAAGCATTAAGCGAGCAAGTAACGCGTTGGCTTACACATATTTATCAAACTACAGTGGCTATGGGAAACACATCAGTAGACCAAAGAAAAGGGGTACCTGTTCAAAAAGGAAGATCATCGGGAGTGCTCCAATTATCTTACTGATCCTCCTGAGAAATGTCTACGAGAAAAGCCTTGATGTACAGCCGTTGTTTCTTCAGGTTGCAAAGCATGTTTGCGATGGTTTGGGCACCTCTTGCGAATGCCTCCGGAAAGGAAAACGAACAACTATTGCTTGCCCAGCCGGCCACCAGAAGTCCCAGGAGTCGGTCAAAATTAGCCGAGTGCAAATGCATGAAAAGGGTCTGTTGTAGACTCCGATTGTTCTGCCGATGCTATGACTCTAGCACAGGATCGGGTAAGTTGAAGCATTGTCCGACGCGTCTGCTCCGAGATACGGAAGGAGAAGCGATAACGAAAGATGAAAAAAACCAACCCACTCCATTCGATGCCAACACCCGACGTCATGTGCTCTTTTTAGTTTGCTCACGAACGTTGGGAGGAATTGAACCTAAGTGCCCTGGAAGCCCGTTCAGTCATTTCTTGTCTAGACGCTGAAATTCAAAACCTATACCAAGCGTTCCTAGAAGATGGTTGGCAAAGGAAAATAATTGACGATTAACTTTTGCACCCTAGTTTGAACCCAAAAATGCCTTTTCCGCGTACATCAACAGTAAAGTATGGTTTATTACTCAGGTATCTCAACGCATGAAAAGGTACCTTAATGACATCGGGCTTAAGGTCTGCTACAAAACTGACAGAACATTCGACAACATTTATTCAAGAAATACGTGTCACTAACCCAGAAGAAGCATTAAATGTTGTATACAGATTCCAATGTGGAAACTGCGATAAGGTGTACATTGAGAAAACCAACCTGAAGTTGAACATCCAGGTCAAAGAGTTATATCTACGGTCCGATTCGGGCAGTCTGACAATTCCATGCTTCCCCAACATGCCCTGTCTGAAGGCACTCTTTCATTTAGGCAAATGTGTCGATCATTGACAAAGGCCATTGTAAAATAGGTCTAGTGATACAGGAGTCCTTGCATATACTGGCAGGAAACACCGTGTTTGCTACAAATACGTGTCTTCCGTGATTATTAGAGAATTTTAAGATGTAATCACGAATTTGATATGCAAGATCGGGTCAACTTAATAAGGATCAGGTTGCATTTTTAATGTAAACTTAATATTTCGTTTTTTTTGTTTACGTTTTGTCAAGCGCTTTAGCAACTGAATTTTTTTTAAGTACGGGCCCATCGTTAAATATAGTGATGTTCGCAATAATATAAGTATCTTCAAACAGCTATCTGTATTCAGTCCACCCTTGATGACGTTACGGGCTATGTAGTGAAACGCGTTGTAATGAAGATTTTAATATTTGCTTCATTTAGTGCCCCTGAACCGTTAATCGTCCAGCATCAATCTACATAGCAAAGTACGCAGAATCAGAAACCTCAAAAAACCTAATACTTGCAAACTTTCTTCATGAACCAATGCCTAGATCGCATTGAAAGTTTCTTTGAAGCACATCTACTACAGTGAATTGTATTTAATTCATCTGTTTAAAACAGAAGTGTTAAATATAAAGGACAGTAAAGATAAGCAGTCTAAGTTAAAGAGCATGAACCGCAATAAGAATTTTCCTAATTTATAAAATTTCAAAACCCACTAACCTTCCATTTTCATTGATCCGTTAAACGGGGTTTAACTATAGCATATCATGCATGGTATTAGCATTTAGCTAAAGTATTAGCTATTATCACTATATACTGTAATGTGGCGTTTCAAGATTCTTGTGCAATGTAGTGCAGTTTAATGTAAATGCTTGTATTCTGTAGGCTACATAGCACATATTCGTACGTGGCACAGCAATGTCGGGAAAGCGCTTTGCAAGTAGGGTCGTAAAGTCATAACTTTTTAAAGCTAATTTACGTTTTTAGTTAGTAACTCTGCCGGTGTTTATGTTTATTCCGGATTCGAGGAGCCGAACCTTGTATTCCAGGTCAAATAGTAAGCAAGCGCCATAGTTAAGTTAGTGGTATTTGTCTTTGTCCTTTTTAGCGAGAAAGTAAAGCACAACTGCTTGATGACAAGCACTCCTGACGGTTCGTTGTTTGCCTATTCAGATGCTGTTAAGTAAGTACTCGTGTATTTGTGACAGGTCAGTGCAATGCTTGCTGTATTTTCGACATTTCGTTGGTTATTTATATATATTTTGTTACAGAACGTTAATTTATCCATTTATCCAATGTAGAGTGAAATTGATTCGCTGCTAATCTAAACCAGAAAAGTTTGTTTTTAACCGCGTCGCTGCCTACACCAAAGCCGCAATAGTGCAGAAACGAAAGATGTTAATGTTGCACTACGAGTACTTTCTTAAAGTTGATTTCAGTTTGCGATTCCGTAGTACTTTCGGCTTGCTGTAATAAATAAATAAACTTTTAATGCTAAACTTAGCTCATTTCTGTCATGTAGCGATACTAATTCGGATAGTCATTTATTATCAGTGACCGTTAGAACTCTTGGATTCCGATGGTTATTTCACAAGGCCTTTCCACTATTCCTGGTCCACCGCCAAGCTGACACGCTCACGTTGTTTGGATTCTAAACTTTCAGCGGAGGATCAGCAGAATCTGGCTCCCTGTTCCCCAGTCTGCCCAGGCCCATCTTCCCCACAGCTTTGCTAGAAGAGTTCGTCACAGGAATCTTTCCTATGGCATCTCCATCACTTGTTCAAACTATTGCAGACAAAATCCCTCATTCTGAAGAAAGAGCTGCTCACAATCGAAGGTATCTCAGACTGTCCTGTTCCGAGCTGTGTCGAGTCTCATCACCCTAGCAATCTTTCGAACAAACCGCATTTCTGCCGTTTGTATCCGGGATCGTATTCTTTTGGTCAGCATCCAGCATCCATACTTATGACCATAAGTGAGAGCAGATGCGTATGCGGACTTGAAGAGAGCTTCACACTACCGCTCCGCTCGGTCATCACAACATAACGACTTAACTCTCGCAGTACAAACGAAAAGGAAAGTTTCTGACCATTGAAATGTCGATCTTCATACTTTTATCATGGGGCCATTTTTGACGCCCTTCTTTTCGTGAAATTAATAGTAGGACGCTGATCTTTATTTCCATGCCATCAGTCAAGATATGTTGTTTTAATGACAGAGTTTACAGCAGCAAAATGCAAGCAATTGTGAGTCTCTTGCTTCCTTCCCACAGAGTGTAATCTCGCAGAATGAGTGGCGAGTAACCCTAACCAAGAGCCCGGGACATCTCGGTTCTTAGTCCGACGCTCTACCGCCTGAGCAACCCCGGTCTAAAGCAAGTTGTCGTAAATTCCTTGCTCAAGGAAATTCGTGGTTCAGACAAGATTGCTCTTCCGCTAGAATCGAACCCTTCATCTGTGGAGTTAGAAGACTTCTTAAGCGTTGTGCCACAACGCCATATTATGTCGTTCGCTTGACTTGTGTTATCTTATCACCTGCGCGCCATCTCGGGTGAAAGTTATCCAGTGATACCCTAAGGATTTCTACATGCATCAGTTGTACAATAGCCTGATTTTCTTTGAAACTATAAAACCACTGGTTTTGGTCGAACTGATTTTCATTCGGGCCTAACTGCAGGTAGCAGGGAAGTGACCTGCAGCGCGTTGGAAGTCATCGTGCGATGAAGCAAACATGAGGATATCACCCGCAAACAGCAAATAATTAAATGAAACATTTCTAACGTTTGCGATGCCTGTGCTACGTCTGATGACCCATTCCATGAAAATTATGAACATGAAAGAAGACATACACGGCAATGTTTTCCTCTGTTAGATCTTTCCTTTACACGTATGTCGAACAACTCAGAGTAATGGTAGCATAGAAGCACGAATTTGGGTACTAAAAAGAGCATGAGCGAAATATTCAATCGTCGGGCAAATTTGGGTAGTGCTTATCGGTGATTTTTCTATATTTTTACCACTCAAATAAAAAGGAAGGCTTTCTAGCTCATTTACTGCTATCATTGAAGATCGTCCGTTTCTTTCTTTCGTTGACGCACGAATTGCCGATCTCTTCTCGAAGGGTAAACGAATGATGAAATGGTTTCAGCTGGTTTTAACAGTTACTACTCGGACAGTGTTGCAGGTCTTTCCTCCGAGTTGATAGAACATTCTCTTAAACAGAATTATTTTAATGCTATGAGATGCTCTGCCAGTCTCGGATTCCATTGTCTTTTTGACCGAAGTGTTTCGAGTTTCATAGCATCGCTTCACTGCTGCCGATGTGGAAGCGCATAAGGACTGTTGTACTTCAACCTGTCGTGTGATCTCGAACTTGGTTTGCTGTCCTCTCTAATATGATATTTTTTCTGTAAGATGCCGCTTTAAGTTTCAAAATACGTTTTCTGTGTGAGAACTGAATGGTACTTCTCTCTATGTGTATTTTGGTTTATGCATAATGACATCGGCTGATACGTCGTTACTGCGCCACTTCCATTCTTTAGAGTACCTAGGCCGCCATTTAAGCAAGCGATAACTTTGTGTTATTTATCACCTACCATGCGTCGATGCATAGTTCGTCATTTACTGACTAAACCGGTATATTATACGTTATCAGTGATATTTCAACAGTCAGTACTTCTTGTCTGCTTTAGCAGCAAAGTGATGCAATGGGGCCAAACACCGGAAATATATTAATGAACATCATCTTGCTGCTTAGTTGTCCACTTGATCCTACATGGCTAAGAGGTCATTTAAACATACTGTGAATTCACGGCGTTTTAGCGTCTACCGCTTACAATCTCTCATCGGTTTCGTTGATTATATCAATACTTACTCATGACCGATCTTGTTTCAATAGCCGGTACTCATATCTTTGACCAGGATTATGAACTGTGGTAATGACAGGTGCATGACGTTTCTTCTTTTCTGTATTCATCTTGTAAATTATATCGCTATTTATTAGGTTTGGTTATAGTCCCTTATACGGACCCCGTTTGAATAGCCTATGTGATAGTATTGTTTAAATGAATAAATGCAGCTCTATGTGTTATAGTGATAACTTATAAATCATGTCTGTCTGTCTATTTCAATTTTTCGATTTCTTGAATAAGTGTTTATTAAAGTCCCCGCCATATGCCCCATAGACGGGGAAAATGCCTCACAACTACGCTCCACACTCAGGTTTTTTTCTGCAGAAACTCAGACGCTGGCGCAGGATCGAGAAGTTGGTGACACTGTCTGACGCGTCTGCCTCTGAAGTGCGAAAGGATAAGCGGTAATCGAAACTGACTGTTTATCGGACATGATGCATAAAATATTTGCGCGTTTCATCATAAATTCTTTCACGGTGAGAGGAACTTGCGTCATATCGAATTGTTAGGATCACTTACATTCTATTTAATTAATTTTGTTTACCGGTTATTCATTGCTTTGATCATTAGTCATTTATCAGGCGGGTCTAGGCAACTTTTAGCCTGTTAAGCCCACGCGTCAATCAGCATAGTCGTTTGTCTCTTACGCTCTGGCATGACCGTACCAAAGCATCATACCGTGTTTATTATTCGCAAGTCATCGTCTTGATAACCATTTTTGGCTGACTGTACTGCATCGTAGTGGGCGGGATTCTTAGCTCATGATAATTCGCAGTTTTGATTCAAACAACTTTACGCCACGCTTGAAACTCGAATCTGGCACGTACGATATAACATTACAACCCATCTACCCATCGTGTCGAATTGATGCAATAAACGTGATTTAGTTGCGTGGTTTTTTCCACCGAGACTTGGCAGGCAGTGAGTAAGTTTCCTGCGCCGAACTGCGAACACATTTCCTTCGTGCCGGGACGCAGGTTGTTGTGCACATGGCGCCAGTACGCTGTTTACGGATTGCAGAAGACAACTCCAGAGCCGAATTTGCACGTGTTCAACGTCGACACGGGCGAAAAAGTCTCCCAGTTCATAAGCACGCGTGAAAATTACTGGTTTGAAAATTGTTTTATTCACAAACACGTAATATTCATGGCAGATTTCTTTTTACAGGGCCTGGTCTGAAGATGAGTCGATGTTTCTGCTTATGAAGACGTCGGAACTTTGTTTTTACGATGGCAATGATTTGGGTAGAACAACTTTTTTCGTGTTCGTATGTAAACGTTGAAACGTTCAGGCAGATACAAGCAGAAACTTGTATTGAAGACGATGTCTGACTTCAGCTTGTCACCGGGCCAACCTCCGTATCACATTGTGTGCTACATACCTGCTAGCAGTGTATGTAAATTCAACTCATATGGTCTTCGATAATCACGTTTAGATATTTAGGCGCGCCCGGCATCGGCCAGAATGTATGCCTGCGGCCTGACGGAACCTGTCAGCAATATTATAGCAAGCAGGTCATTTTTTCAGGCAGACCATGCAAAAATGCACTGGAATCGAAAGGGTATGTGCGTCTAAAATGCTGTCCTGTGACACAATGTTGCTGTTCAAAGTACAGCGAAATGTTTTTTTAACGCAACGCGATGCAGAATATTTTTACTTGTCCATGAAAACTCTGCTATTATGCATTCGATTGGTGACACTTAATGTATCAGATGTAATAGAGTTATGATAATCTCGCACTCCTGGTCACCATTTGTTATTGCTTCCAGTTCTGTGTAATATCTGATATGATTGCAAGCCAATCCGTGTCAGGTTTGGTTTTACATTTTGTAGATAAGTACAAGGCCGAAGTCCGTTGTAGTCAGTTCATTTCCTGATACTATCTAGCCATGAGTTCTTTGACCTGCCACTTGGACTTTTCCAGCACTGGTTTCTTTCTTAGTAATGGTCCATGTTGCTGCAGCATACTCGAGTATTGGTCGAACATCCTTCAGACATGAAATTTTACTGTCGTACTGACATCAGTTTTTCACAGATTTTACTGCAGCACGTTATAGGCAATTCGATGGTTCTTGATTCTTTATTGATGCATAATAGTCGGCCTTCTCATATTAGCTCTTCATTAGCTACGCTCATCGCGTTCTATAATGTTCGTTTGCTGTCGTCGACGCTGAATATATCTTTTATCCACGATCTACTCCAAACGGCAATCTTGATTCAGCCGCAAAAGTTGGAGCTCTTTGATATAGCGATAGTCGAACTTTGAGATTTACATTCCGTTTCAAATAGAATCACAGTTTTCTGTGCCAGAGGGGGTTAGAATATGTGAAGCATCGATTGTAGTATCTATCCCTGATAGGTCGCTACATTATGCTGTGTTTTCAGTATATCTATCTTCGCAAGCGCAGAATGCTCTATTTTCGGGTTTTCAGGTTCTGCGGTACTCGTCATGGCGGTCGTTGATGTAGATGCTCAGGGGACTTCGTATTACGGCAAGGAAAACCTTTACCTACTTCGTACAAATGGCGAGGGCTGCATGGTGCCGTTGAACAAGGATGGCCCGATATACTCGATCGACTGGCATCCAAATTCTCAGTTGTTCTGTGTAGTCTACGGATGTAAGGGCTGTCGATAGATACTATTCGGTTTTAGTAAGGAAATACTTATAGTTATGCCACCAAAAGCCGCACTGCTTAACCTTAATGCGGAGATGCTGTACGATTTTGGGCCTGGTCCAAAGAATTTAGTCTATTTCAACCCGTTCGGCAATAATATCCTTTTACAAATTAGTAACACGCTTGTAATAGCAGCTTTTATAATGGCATATACCGAATTTATTCGTTTAACTGTTACCGTCTCAAACGCAACTTCATTACGTTGAACTGAAAATATCAGTTTAGTTTTATTTGACAGACTCTAGTGATTCTGCTGTTTTTGTAAACTACATACAAAGGTAGGTTTGCATGGTTTTAAAAACCAGTGGTTCCCTTAGACCTGTACCAGACCCACATTACAGAATTGGCAGATGTATAATATATTTGTGACTTGACTGTTTCTGTCATACAAGGCTGTTTCTGTACTGTTTTTCAGCTCTGGCGTTATTTAGGTGAGTGCATTATCTGAAGCTAAATAGAATTTAACTACTAGAGTTATTCACATTTACTTCATGCAAGATCTGACGTTCAATTTCAATTCAACTAGTCGTTTCATGGGAAAGCCGTACGTTACCAAGCCTTAAACGAATTTGTCTCTACAAGCAGAGCGCTTGAAATAAACAGCTGTGTTTGTAAAACTATATGGTATGATATAGTATTTCTGATTCTAGTCTCACTGCTGAAATTGTAGATGGTTTGCCAGTTCATGGTAAAGTAAATGTTAACACTTTATTGTCAACGCGTTTCGCTACGCACGACGTTGCATTGTCATATCGCAACTGATAATGGTAGATATCGACTCGTATATTTTATGTATTTCAACTGTTGTATTAATATATTTTTTCCTTTTGTATTACATGATGGTTGTGAAGTCTCGGAACTATAGCTGCTTCCTCGGAATACCACCCACTGTCAGTAATCAAAATAAGGTCATATTTTCCGACAGCAGCCTTAAATGCGTCAGAAATTTGTGATTTATGCTATTGTTTGCACCTCACGTATCATTCGCTGTTCGACGAATTCTTAATGCTCCACTTATGAAGATATTCACACCTACAGTATTCTTTCTGCACACTCAGTTGAATGCAGTCCAGTGCTTTGCGATAATAAGAAGTTTATTACTTTAGTTGCAATTTTAGTTAGCATTTGGTTCATGGTTCGGTTCAATGGGTAATGTTTTCTTTTCCATAGGCCCATTTGATAACTAGATTTGTTTGACACATAATCTGCAGTGATTTAGCCAATTTCAGAGAGGGCGTTATATTTTCTGAAGTTCTAAATTTTTTATGCTGTTGCTGTACTTCTCTGAAATTGTTTAAACGGTTAAAATCGATTAGCACCTAGGGTCTGAATTTTACTGTATCACTGACAGCTTTGAAAACTATTCTTTTTTCAGCGCCACCGTTCTTCTGGTTCATATTCTCTTCTTTATTTCTGCGAACCTATTCATCACTAGTAGCTATAGTTTCCTCGTAAGTTTCCTGGATACGAATGAATAGTCTTTTGTGCCAAAGTTTATCTGAGTCTGCTAGTTTCAGCGTACTTAATGGACTCTCGAAGATGTGTTTGCTGTTCATAACATTATACTGCTTATTTACGAATTTATTTCCTGTTCATTCCTTAACTTTCTCGTACTTCTTTGCTTTGGCGGCTTTGGCAACATACGCGGAAACGTCGAGATATGGGCTCTGAAAGACAAGAAAGCGATATGCAAGTTTATCGCGGAAGACACAACGCTGTTCCACTGGTTCGCTGACGGCCAACATTTTGTGACGGCGACAACTACACCCCGCTTACGTGTCAACAACGGGTAGGCATTATCAAGTATGTTTATTAGAATATTAAGGTTGCTCTTTACAGGTATAAAATATGGCACATATCTGGCAGAACTGTCTATGAGTACAAATGCCCTGTTGGCGAAGAAATTTACGACCTTCAGTTTTTGCATACTCCTGGTGAGGAGTACACCGTGCCTGCGATTCCTGAAGCATGCGTTGCTGCCAGCGCACATCAGGCATCGGTTTCATCTACTAGTGTTCCAGGTAAATCATGGGTGTCCTTTCAGAAATTTAGACGATCCACGTTACCAAGATCTAGATTCGATTCATTCATTTTGCAGCAGTCTGTTTCGGAATTGATTGTTCACAACAAACGATCTTAACATAGTGACAAATTTCGATCGAATTTTTCAGTTCTCATCTAACGCTATAATTTGAACATCCGGAGCATATTATCTGCCCCAGTCCATAAGGTTCAAGGAAAGTTTGCACCAGTACTAGTATTATGTTTCTTACCAGTTCATCACTTATTCCCCGTCGCTAATAACCTTAAGGCCTTTCACATCAAGGTAATAAGCCGAAATAAAATTAACAGGAGTCGAGTCCACAGGAGCGCCATACGTTTGCAAATTTGAAATGTGTGCAAATGATAGATAGTTTATGAATTTTAACTGCTTTTTCGCCAATTCTTTGTTTTGGCCAGGTAAGTAGTCCAAATGATGTTCATCTGCGTTGGTTTGTATGGCTTGTCTAAATCTTCTGCGTCGATTTCCATTAGTGCAGCCGGTGAATCTTCATATTCTACTCTCTCACTTAGCGATACGCTGAGATTATTTCTTCTAGGATCAAAGCTCGCAATGGCAGTTTTTCTCTCTCCTTTTTTGTACAATAGCGGGTTTTCGGCAGATTATCACAACTGAAATCTTTATTCCGCTGCATTTTTCCCTGGCTTATGATCTTTTACTTTGGATATTGTCCCTGCCCCCCGAGGTCGATGCTGAGATTGAATTGGTGAAATGCAGATATCTGTAATTTTAGTGCACATCATGAACACTCATGTATTCACCACTGTTTCAGATGCTAACAGATTTGTTGTTAGAGCAAAGTTATAATTTAAATTATTTTCGGGAACTAAAAATGGCATATATGTTCCGCCTTCACGTCGTGGCAAGCTGCAGAAAGATGAAGCAAAACCGGTGGGCGCAGCTGAAATACGTATGAGTTTGTTAACGAACGTATAGTGATGTAGTCTAAAATTTTACAGAAGAACTTTCGAAACAAGCAAGGCGAAACCGAAGAAAGAAGGAAGCCAAGAAAATCGCTCATTTAGTTGCGCAGACTACTGAAGAAAAGAACTAGCTGACAGACTAATTAAATTCGTTCAAATTCACGAATACTTGCTATTCTTAACTTCGGTAGTAAAACATTTTTGCAAAAGTCAGTTTGCAGCTATTTCAGTTTCTGCTTTAAACTATATCCTTTTCGTTAAGAGATTGCTTTTATTTTATAAATTTTTCGATTTGAGCTTATGATATAATCAGCCCGTGTTTGCTGATCCGTGGCTGTTTCCCAGAAGTAATTGGCAGTCGTGCATGAGTGGATTCAAAAATTCAAATTTTTGCGTGCAATGGCAGTTGAGAGCAGCTTTGAATTTTCGTCGTCATTTTAGCTGCAGCGAGTTTCCGGTACAGGAGGGGCAATATGGATACAAATGGTCAGTGATATTGTGGGCTGTTTTTTTGGCCGCAGTGTTCCAAATGTGGTGCATATCGTGAAATTTAGCATGAAGTCAACCAATTTGACGCGGAAGGACTGAACCCGCCGGCGAAAAATATATAGTCGAAGAGTAGCGAGC
>UZAM01006669.1:18648-31743 GCA_900618415.1 Soboliphyme baturini
TCAGGTTCGTGTCGAGGAGCCTGAGCACACGATTTGTTTCAAAAGGCCCATTGCCGTCGCTTCTAATCAATATCAAAGGATTTCAGTTATGACCCCCATTTTATGACCAGATGTAATCATGGTGACAGCGATCAACTTGAAGACAGATAGTTTATTGTCAGGCTCTGCTTTTGTCACAACAGCTTGGAGGCAGATTAGCGAAGAACGACGCTGGCTATTGCAATTCGCCGGTAGACCTCTTCCTCCCATTTTCAACCATCAGTGTATATGACCCAGATGTAGGTAAAATTTTTCATCGACTGCCCTGGTTCTCCATTAATCTCCAAAGCCCAAAGGGTAAGAGAACGAGAAAGCACTAGGCATTTGGTTTTAGGCTTAACGAACTCGGCTGTGAACCTTTCGAGAGAAAGCTGGGGATCAATTTTGGAAGATGCTAGCAAGCAGTAAGCTTAACGTCTTTAGATTTATTATGATACACTTGCTGCCCTGGCTACGCCGGACTGTCCTATCTGTGTACAGCATCAACAGGACAGGGCCGAAACGTAGTCTTGGCGGAGACTAGTGCCAGTGTTGAAAGTTTTCGATTTAATTCCCTCTATCCTAAGGAAGCACTTCATAGTAACTCCATGGCTCGTGTCACCTAGCCATCGATCCCATACGTTTGCAGACAGGCCCACGGATCATAGAGCGGGATGCAATCATAGGCTTTCTTTAGGTCAACCAAGTACGTATAAACAGGATGAGAACTCTCACAATTTCTGAATTTGCTCATAGATGCTCCGACTTTCACCTGAAGCCACATTTTATATTCTGAATCTCAGATTTAAGTATTCCTCGGCACCCATATTAATGGTTTGTAGGATACGACATATTAACGACATTTGCAGGAGGCTCAGTAAAGTAATGCCGTAGTTTCTATAGTCTTTCTTGTTGAACAGAGGTACTACTACCTTCCACTAAGGTCTACTGTTTTCTTATTTATTTCAGTTTGACAGACATATATTAGCCACAATATGCTTTGCTCACCTAATCCTTTGAGCATTTCACGGAGAATCTCATCGATGCTATAAGAAATGCCACTTTTAAAGTTCTTTACGGCTTCTGTTACTGCATCTACTGAAAAACTAAGATCTTTGGCTTGCTACTTTCAGATGAGTCCTCTTAGGGTTGTTTGTGGTTCAGCAGTTATTAACAACTGCAAAAGTATATTCTCTTCCTTGATAAGTTCGGACTTAGCTTCCAGGCCAAACATTCTACAGCTCATTTAACAAGTTGTCTGTGCGTGCACATGGAATATCCACATTCTACTCCAAGAAACATTCTTTGTATGCGAAGCTTGATTCCCTCTACCCAGATCACGCCTGTCAGTAAAGTTTACATGGTTAAAGTTGATATAGTTAAAACAAGTTTCACGATTTATGATCATCATCTCTCCCCCTCGTTTGTGATAAACATATCTAAAATGTCGCATGATTTAAAAAACGTCTTCAAGTGTAAATTAGTTTGATCCATCTGATATGAATCATTATTAAAGCCGCTATTGCAACTGGAGCATTAACACAGAACTGCAATTAGCGATTTAAACTTTTTATCTGTCCGTACAAAGACAGTATCTGTACATATTTATTTAAATTTGTGAGCAGTATAAAACAAATACAACACAGGTTTATTTATGTTTGTGCTTTGATTTCGTCTTTTTCTTATGTTTCTTCTCTTGATGATGCCGATGGTGAGTAGAGGAAACTTTCTTAGTCTTTTTATCCAATTTATCTTTCTTGTCCTTTTTATCTTTTTTGCCTTTTCTCTTGCTTTTCCTTTTCTCCTCATCTGATTTGTCCGATTCTAGAGCAGAAACAAGCATAAGGAACAAGCCGGATAAATCGATCATCAATTCATACTTTCTACTTCTGATTCAGACGATGAGCTGCTACTTTCTGAGCTACTAGAAGGTTCAGACAAGAGCTTGTCTAAAGGATTTCCTGTCGAAGCGACCGGAATTTGCGGCAAGTTAACAACTTGCTTTGGACCACTTTTTAAATGTTCCCGCAAGATGACCCTAAATACAAACCATTTATGCAATCAACAAAAAAATGAGGACAGCAGAGATAAATCTAGAAAAAAGCTAATATAACAGTTCTGCCCGATATAGATCTATTTAAGCAAGGCTGATACAAAGATATTTTCCAGTGGAATAGGACAGATAGGATGTGAAAAATTAGAGAACTGGGCATAAAGAGTTAATTTTTGTTTCTTGTACGGCTCTGAGATTAAAATTACGATATAATATTAGCGTCAATTATCACACTATCGCAGCGGTCCGTGAGATTTACCGTCTTAGCCGAATGCAGTAGGGAATAACAGCTGCATACTGCTTTGTCGATAATGCAGCCTCTATACATACCAATACAATGACTTGGGCTACGCCAAAGTACACTGACACATTCACGCTATACTAGAAGCTGATCCATTGCAGGCAAATAGCAACTGTGTACTCAACCATAAATTCAGTTGGCCATTGCCATCATTTCAAAATGGACTAATCAGAATGTTGAACATTTAACATGTATTAACATGTAGCTTGTAAAAACTTGTAAATACTTTAAAAACGTTTTGAATCCGGCAGACTTACGTTAATCCACCGAGTCCGATGGAAGTGAAAAAATTGATCGAAAACCGTGTATCGCGGGGATTGTCTCGAGGAAACAGACCGTCGAATCCTTCTTGCAAAGTCCTAAACGTTACATTAAGATTAACATAAAGATCAGCACAAAAATTCTAAGCTGCCCAAGAGGAAAAATCATACGGATCTTGAGTTCTTTCATACAGCTTCTCCAAGCCCATGAATTCGGCAAGTTCCTGGAAGAGGATTTTGATGAAAATGCGACTGGCAGACGTCGTGTCGTCCTCGTTCAACCTTATATGACTAAGAATCTACAAACAAAATAAATGAAGACTTAGCGCAAAGATAACATGACTACGGCACAAAAGCACGTACCGTCCATCCAATGGCATCTGTATAAAACAGGTGCGCGAACAGCTTGGCGGTGTTACGCAATTTGGTGATTTCAAAGCGGTGAATCGTGTCGTATGTGTCCTTAAATATCGCCTCGAAATTCTCTTGATATTCCTTCTTCAGTCTGCAAAATCTCTGAAACCGCCTCCTGTGGTTATGCAAAACTGGCCAAAAAACTATTAAGACGACTCACTTCCGCCATCAGGCCAAAAAACTTCTCGTACGTCCGCTGCTGGGCGCAACAGTCAATAATCATGTGACATAATTCAACCTGAAATGAAAGCATATGAAATATTTGTGTAATACTTCTTAAGCTCTGCGATCGACCCTTTACTTAATGCTTAAATATAACTTACTTTATATTCACTTGCTCGTATATGCCCACGATGCCACGACTCCAGGAATTTGAACACCTGCAGTTCCAAATGCATTTCGCATTACCTTCTTCGCTAGAGCACCTCATGTTCACTATGAGTGCTCTCTCAGGACTGAATGGGTACTACTTATATACTGCCGCATAAACATGAAAATATGATCGCACGCAGAGCATGTCAAATAAGGAATAACTGCTTGAAGACCAGAGTTTTACGTACTGCCCTGCTTCCTTGCTTTTAGCTGCGATACGTGGGGAAATGTGGTCTTGAAGGAGTTATGCGTTATTTGACATATTCCGGTACATAAATAAATTCTGACGTTTACGCGGCAGCATATAATGAGCAACAGCTCCTGAAGCATACATACTACAGCACTACCTGTATTATATTCATTAACATGGTTCATTATATCTTATCTGTCCACGTGGTAGCCAAAGTACATAGTTTTGGCTGTTATACCGTCTATGATATGTCGTCTATATAAATGATAACGACAATACGATTGCACAATTATGAAGTGCTATGATACGGTACAATGCATCAGCAAATCAATGTACTCTAAGCAAGAACCTCGCTCTTTCGATACTTAAAAAATCATATTTTGCTTTTCGCCATTATAGGTCGCTTCAATAATAATATTTTTGCTCTGTACCCATTCCTGCTCAGACATGCGATCAGCAACAAGCAAAAACTTTTAAAAAAACTTCGCCTTAAAGAAGTTCTACAGGACAAAACGAACAGTATTCGATGGCTTACCGTTAACACAAAGACTGGATAACCTCAAAGCTCAGTAATGGAGTAGTTTTGCACCATTTATTGCATTATGCCGTGGCATCACCACAGAACTTAATATGTCATGACTAGGGGTTGACAACTGCCTTAATTTTTCTTAGTGCATATTTAACTGTTAATTTAAGAGATCACAGGTCACCCGATCCGACATATTGAGATTTTCTGACTATTTAATGTAGGCGTCACAATTTCTAATGTTTCAATAAATACGATGTGATTTACGAAGTAAATCTACCACATGGCAGCAACATGCTATCATGAAACCATTCATGAACAACGTTCATTCCTTGTTTACTAATTCCCACGGTTCATTTTTGCTGTGTTTCATAAGCATTATAAGGACATTATTCTTTATATCGAACTGTTAAAAACAGGCACCTATAGCAATAAACTTGAATAGATAGATCGCTTAGGAAACAGTTCACGAATCAACCATAAAAAACGCACGTTATCCGTTTATATCGACTTGCCTCCATTCCGGGCTTGATTTCCATTTTTAGAAGTTTGTGAATAGCTTCTTGAAAGTCAAGAGATGACTGAATGGTCAGATAAACGGTACGTCGAAACGCCACAAGATTTGTCTCAGTGTTGTCCAAAATTAGCTGAGCTTCTGAAGTGCGCACGCTTGACATGAGGTGAACATCAAAACAAGAGAAACAAACACACCTGCGGATTCTTCATCGTTTTCGTCCTCTTCTTCCTCACTGCCACTTCCTCCTTCATCGTCATCTCCCAAGATCTCTGAAAGGAAGGTAAATTTCCATATGAAAATAAGAACATATCAATAATGCATACCTTTCTTGATTTCTTCGTACATTTCTTCGTTTTTCTCGAAATCAGGGTCAAATCGAAACACGTCTAAAACAATTGATGAGTGACTAACCACTACTACTCCACAATTGCTGCTCGCAAATCAGAACTTCCCACTTCTACATTCACCGAATCTACTATATGAAGCGAACGATTACAGCCATGTACCAGACTCAAGAAGGCAAACCGAAATGTTGAAATTTTGCTAGAAAATTGTTGGAATATGCATCCAGAAAATTTATGAAAAATTGCGCATACTTACAGATTTATTTATACAATTATTCGAAAAGTAATTTTATTCTTCCTGAAGTAAAAAAGCATAATCTACACTGCTACCATACATTTTAGAAACTGGCCTTGATTCTGCACCACGCACTTAGTAACTTATTGGTTTTACTGACGCAAAGGTTCTCGACGAAACGTCGACTGATGAAACAGAGCGAGATTTTATTGGTAACGTTTCAGCCGTACGGCAACCGTCTTCCTGTGGGTCAAACAAGAGGTCATTCAACGCTGAAAAACGGCCGTATGGTCGAAAAGTTCGTAATAAAATCACTGCTGTGTTCGATTAGACTACGATGCGTCAAAGTCATAGCATTAAGTCAGACAATCAATTGTTATATATCTTACCCATAGTAATAATCATGATTATAAAAGAACTGCCAGCTCAAGAAACGCCGTTCGTGACGCGCAAAACAATTCTAGCAAAAAACAGCGCAAGATACAAAACACTGCAAGTGCTCCAATACCAGGGAGCAGTGGATTGTTTACGTGGCTTCCTAGACAATCTATGAGCAACAGAGTAGAGCAATTTGCCGTGAAATTTGGTTCTGAAAGAGTTATCCATCGACAAATGCAAATCTATTTCTTATTCCTTCTAAAAAAATCAGTGAAAAGGTAAAAATAGTACAAAAAACATTAAGAAGAAATGAGATAAATCAAATCACAATTAGTTCATGGCTTACTAAACCTCAATTTAAAAACGTTTTTAAACTATGCGCATAAATTGCATTTTAGATATGACAGATTTGAGGAGAAACAGTAAACACCGCTAAAACTATGCGCATAAATTGCATTTTAGATATGACAGATTTGAGGAGAAACAGTAAACACCGCTAAACTGTGGTAATGACAATGAATGTTCAAAAGGAACAAAAGCCATACTTCTCTAAATATTTAAGCTCCAAAGCAAGGTTCCGCGAATCGTAAAAAAACCCATGCGAAACAAGACAGTTCCATTCCCCAGAAACCAGAGTGTATCAGCATCATCAGTCAAAAAAATCATTTTAATGGATGCGCCAATGGCAAATCAATAAAGACAGGTCATGGACCAAATAAAAGTAAGGCAGAGCTAGAGATTGGATTGAGATAGGACATGGGTAATGCTAAGAGCTGATTCGAAAGAATGTGCCTGCGGTGCGGCGAGTTTGAGAAAATTCACTTGTCGAGAAAGAATACAGACAAAAATAAAAATTCAATCGGGAAAAAGATTAGAATTAGACGTTGATTTGAAATCAATCACCCGAGGAACCACGTTGACCATATGCTTCCTTATGATCGACAGCCACTAACAAGATCAACGAAAATACCCTCAGTCCCAAGAATGTCGGTAAAGTACAGAGAGATACTATCCTGAACAATTACAACTGGCTGAAAAGTTAATAATGAAATAAAATAAGTTATAATGAATATCACTGAAAAAATGGCATACAAAAGTCAAAGCACCTAAATCAACTACTATGGCTTACTTAAAATGTTCTGAGGATCTTGAGCATCTTCCAGCATTAAGGTGTGAGTAATTTTATCATCTTCTTCCACAAGATCGAGCTCGGAAATAACCGGAGGATGTTGCTAAATAAATAAAACGAGGATGAAGCGGCGATGGCATAAAATTTGCGATGAAAATAAACCTACCGAAAACTTGTCTTTGCGAATGTGAAACAGGACCTCAATCATGTACTGCACCCGCTTATCGATTTCCGACTCATGTAGAATCGACCGCAACCGTTCGAATATCGCTGAAATATACACCGTAAAACTCATTAATGACAAATAGGCAAAAAAACTAACAGATGAAATAAAAGCGCAAACATTCGTACCGTTAACCCCACGAGGAGTCAGTTCAGTCAACTTTGCACCGCATTCTTTGATGAACGCAACGGCAACCTCCACTGAATCGTCGGTAGGGTTTTCCAATAAAACAGTCAATATTTCCAGCGCAAGCACTTCGTGAACCTAAACTAAGGACTACAGACAAAACTCCAGTTCCTTTACAGCCATCAAAAGAAAGAAACAACAGTCTGCACCGTTGGGATGTCGGTTTCCTTTATACATTAATGGCAAGCATCATTACTGTGAGACTGTGACCTGTTTCCATATCATCACAGAGAAACGCCGTATGTCAAAGGCAGCGTCTGTAGCGATATGACAAGTCCATCGACATTAGAAGGATGAGAGGCAATTGACTCGATTGGCCATATGGTCCTAAAGGAAAGCGCTGCTGTGCATTCTCTATTTATTTAAGTCTCTAACAGTTGAAAGACTAAAGGTTATGATAGGGGTGCAGTGTCATCCTCACCAAGTAAACTGGAATAACCTCAACGATTACTAACAACCATAATAAGTGGTCGCAGAACCACCTTGAATGGACATGTACCATGGCTATCAATGCACATTACCGCTGACTGTACTCTCAAAGTGGCTGCAAACAGTCGCAATAAACTCATATTGATGTTGCTTCTTTAACAACGCCCCAAAGGCAAACGACCGAGGACGTGTACAAAGCCCATGTTTAACCACCGAACACGGGTGAGATAAATAACGTCATTGTATAAGCAAGCCATCTGCACATCATTGGTGCAACGGTCTTAGGACCTTGCCGACGACATTGCTTAATTCTTGTTCAAATGCCATTTAGAGGTGAGCGATTCTGCAAAACGTCTTTACACATCAACAAATTCTGCCTACCTCAGCATTACTGTTCCCTTCACACTACTTGACAAAAAGTATGGTTCAAAGCAAAAACTTTAAAAATGTGTTTTAAGAATTTTTCTTTCTTATACATCAGTCGACCATGTAGTTTATCCTTGAACTAAGGAAACTACTTCCAACCCCATCTGAAAGAAAACTGCTTACATTAACTGTGAGTCCCAGTAGCAGGAAAAAACTCATTTCCATATGCCCTGCGGCAAACATCCGAGAAGAGGTATTAGAGGGATGACCTTTAAGGAAACTAGGTACAGTATGGTATTTCAGAACCAACGGACCTTACAGAGTCATATTAGTCATTGCTGTGTATTTGATGGCGCCAGTATATTCTTGCCCATCTAATGCCAATATATGACGAAAACCCTTATTGAAGTTAAACTAAAATTAGTTATTTCTACTTATCTGTGCCTATCATTTTTCACATCACGCTAAACAGGACGTCAGTTTAAAAAAAACCACTGCTACTGGAACTCATGATTCTTGAACTTGTGATGCAAATTTTAGAAATAAGTGACTACACAAAAAGAAAAATGATCTATCCATAATAAATAGTAACGTAATTATGAATGTATTTAAGTAATAATAGCAAAGAGTTAAACAGCTGTAAAATTGGGTCTACTACGAAAAGTTTTAAGTTTTAAATACCGCCAATTAAAACAACATAATAAACATGACATTTGAGGTAATTCCATTTCCAGATTTGTCTTGGTGCCAACAGGTAAAAATGATTGCGGTTAAAACGTGGAAGAACCTCTATCGTCTTTTTCGCTGAGAGAAGTGAGAAACTAAAAACCACTCTGCACGTTTCATAATCCATTCGCCATAATTCATAGTCCATTCCACTTCACACCTCATCAAAGCGTGCATTCTTCCTTTTTTACACACGTACCCATTTTTTCCTGGGCAATTCAAAACTGACCTTCACATTCTGCGCCGAGCCCTCAACTTGACAGCACGTAATATCTGATTACGTTAGGTTTAGAACTTCTTGTCAAAGAATTTGTACAACGCATCCCACAAGCTTATCCAGGCTTGGGCACTGATATTCTCTCCAACAGAAACTATCCACTTCACCAGGTCCTGTTGTGCGCTATCCCGACGTCGATATAAGACCAAAAAAGGTCAACGTCGAGTCTGGGAAGGAACTGATACGAAATTCCTGCCTTGGCTCGCAACTTGAAGAATCCATTGTAGCTTGCTAATAGATGGTGTAAACAAGTAGTTAATCTGACCACCTTTTAACGTTTGCTTATGCGTTTGGTCTTCATTGTTGTTCTTTTCTGTTGAAAGACATAGACACATTCCACACATTCAAGCAATAAAATATATTCATTAATTTATGAGTTTGGCACTTCCTATTTTCAGAAGTAGATGTAATGTAGCCATTAAGCTAACAAAATTGTTATTACGAAGAAAAACACCAAAAGCATGGTTTAATTATACAAAACTCAAAAAACTGCTGTATCGGTGCAAAGTTATTATTGAAATTTCTGTCCGTACCATGAACATTTCAGTGAGTAAAGAAGCTGGACATCGGGTGTTGTTGTTCAAGTAGCCTGCAGCATTGCAAATCATAAGGATTTATAGCTTGAAACGCCCCATCTTTTGCAAAGGAGAATAACAACTGTCAATGGTATCAACTCTAATGTGAAAAAGATAAATGAGATAAGAAACTTCGGTAGAAGTCTATCATCTAAAGACCAACTGTTTCTGTGTTGCAGAATTAATCGTGCTTATATCATGTTTCAGTATTAGCAACGTATTTGATATTCCGACATCATAAAACACTACAAAATTAAATATACTCTATTAGAGTGACAGTATGCTTAATATACATAAGTAGAATATTAAACATAGAAGCGCAGAAATTAAGTTCACAACTCGACAGGTACCGGATTAACCTATATAAAATTTATTATGTACAAGCTCTCCAAAGTTCCGGATCATGTCTGATTTTTCTTTAGCGAGCAACATATTACACGTACGATGCTACAGCATACCTCAATGCATTTGGGTACAAACATTAGTATGGAGGTTGTAGTCTTGATAGTAGAATTTGTTTGATAACTGCATTCTAGTATGAACTAAATTCCATAGAGACGTCTTTAATGATGCACTTGTTTTCTTTGCATTACTAGCTTAAGAATGCTTTGCTTTCAGTGTATTACTTTATGTAGCCCCACAGTATGCAATGTTCTTATGTGCATGTTGAACAACTGCCGAGTTCTTTTCGCATTCCTGATTCACCATCAGCAGTTCTTACGTTTATCGTCACGGTCTACCATCCTGTGTTTGTCTATTATGATGTAGATTTGCAGTGCGTTATATAATCAGATAACTAAGCCGTTCTTTCTTCCTCTTTGCAATGATGCTGCCGGTTTCTCAAATGTAACTGAAACCACATTCACAGGGCAGGATGTAAATCCAGTCTTGTTGTTTGGATTTTCGGTGGGAGGATTTCACATCAGCTGGCTTCATGTTATTTGGGATATGAATACTGGCTGTATTTCGCGCTCAAAGACGACCCACTGCTGCTTCTTGCTTAGATTTGAAACGTATATTATGGAACCACATGAAGGAAATATAGCAAGAGCGAAAGTTTCTAAATCGCAAGATAAAAGAAACACTGGTATCACGATCAAATGAATACACTAATAAAGATGTCGGTATGGAATTAAGTTCGCACTGGAACAAGGTTACCAAGCAACTTCCACTATTGAGGTTTAAACATCCATAGTGAAGTTGGTAGTAAAATGTGCAGATAAACACTGTAACATCGTATCTGCAATATATCGCCCACTTAAACCGGATCGAGTATGATTCGAAACGTTGGAGAACGTTTTAAACTTGTACATAATAAATTCCATGAGATGTAATCTCGTAATCAAGTTTTGAGTAGCATAGCATGGCAAATATACTACATTGATTTACATACATAAAACAATTTTCGCAACTGCTAGTACTGGTTCATGAAAAATCGCTAATGTGAAGCGTATATTGTTGTAGTCAGCAAAAGAAAGCGAGACGCGTCGTTGAGCTTTAAAAGCTCAAAAACCATAGAGTCATGAATAATAAAATGACTCCTTAGGTCATAGAAGCAAGGTAGTGATGACTTAATACAATTTAAAATGAGGTTCTTCATAAGTATTCATCAACATACACTAGTGTATTAATTTACGTATTACAAACAGTAGCAATAAATATTAATAATAGTACAGAAACAAGTTATAAATACAAGAAAGACCATAAATTACCACTTGTTGATTCACCAGGTGAGCGACGAACTTCGTGGCGGTAATCGCTAACTGTTTGTCGTTTCTGCGAAACGCTCGTTTGAACTGAATGATCAGGCGACACAGCACCAGCTCGCCGATGTGTGGAAACTACAATGCACTACTAGAAGTCAACTATGTAATGCAAATGCCAAGGCGGCCAGCCGGTCCGGCATTACCTTCGAGTTAATGATGGCCACCAACGCGGCATACACGTGACCGAATGCGGGAGAAAACGCCTGAGCTTGAATAAGCGACCTCGCAAGAAGACCCCTAAAATGCACACATATCACAGATAGAAACGGTATGAGACATATCTAGTATCAGGCTGAGACCAGAACTGAAACTGTAATATTCTTAAACCTCTCATTTACCGGGAACAATTGGTTCAAAAGATCTTCATACTGATAATGCTATTCCGCCAAAATCAAATAAGTTCAGTGAGTTGGATTCCAAGGCGGGACAATATCAAACATTCTGTGACCAAACAATCTCGTTCGCGGTCTGCCCTGAGACACGAAGCAAATTCATTCATCAAGTTTCACTACTGACATCCTAATCTCGTGTCCAAATCATTACAATTGCGACTATCAATCTGAAGAACGAGTGACTCACAAACGAGGGCATTTCTAACCTCATAGAATTTCATCACACCAGCGATTCCTCGAAGAAACTTCATTTCTGCCGTTTGTATCAGAGACCGCACTCTTACGACCAATATCCAGCACTCATGATCATAGGTTAATGTAATTTCGCAGAGAAACAATTCTTAAGCCGTCCGCATGAAAGAGATTTATTCGTCGTTCAGCTAACAAGTTATATGATTATTTGACTGTATGGAGCTATATTTCTGGCATGTGAGTTATCGAGTGAGTTATCACAGCCTCTGTTGCACGACTGATTTTTTTCGTGCCTTTCTCATTTAAAAAGTAAGGCTATGCAGGACAACGGAGAAAGGTTTATCAAAGGCATTTACCATTAAAACTAGCCTCGCTGTAGACAGTCATGCTACACAGAATGAAGTTGCAAAGTCTGTCAACTAAATGCTATACTGCAGTAGCTCATATATTAATGATGCAAAGTACTCTTTGTGCAAATTCCAGATTCCATCAGAATGCTGTATCCCTCGTAACGAAATGTTCGCTTGTCATCTGAAGAATCCTTTTCAAAATTTTCGAAACTTCGATCAGCGCAAAATACTGAACGAAATAACTTCATACATTATCTATCGTGATTTCGAGGTATATAATCCACAGCTAGGTGACCCACTGGTATATGCTTATGCTTAGTTAATATAATTTAAGCCACCCTGGTACGTTTATGACAATCGCAGAGCAGTGGTTAAGTGTAGTTGCCAAGCAATGATAAAGTTTAGGCAGTGGGTAATTTATACTTTGCAACTGCCTTATTCCAATTTTCCAACCGCTACTTTTCTGTCATTTTTACTTGCCTGTTCTACCAGCGGAATCTTTGAATGCCGTTAGTCCGGTATCTCACTTCACACTGACGACTCACTGACGGAAGTGGTCCCATTCTGAGTATGAGAATCCAGACGACCATGCTGTAAGGTTGCTTGGGGAGCGCAAATCGTCTGCTGAAAATGTCTGCTCTGATTCTACCAGATTCGATTACAACTGGTACAGCTCATCTTATAAACTACACTGACGGCTTCCGGTGTAAACTATACTACTGTTCGGCGTTTGCTCACCAGACCAAACAACGGTTTGAAAATCACAGACCTCTTTTTGCACGTTGTTGGTTTCACGTAAAGCCGGACGTACAATTTAACTGCCTATGCTTGACTGCGTTTGTGACCGTTGTGTTGCAACTCAGGACTTACTTTCCG
>UZAM01006669.1:36113-47525 GCA_900618415.1 Soboliphyme baturini
ATAATGAAAATCAATATAGTCGGTTTACTACCGCGGCGACGTATACACAATAAAATTGGCCTATTTTGAATGCTAAAATTTGTTGTGACAACATGGAATCGGTACAGAGAACTTAACAGCAACGGGACAGATTACTCCATACAATTCTAAAAAATTTAGGTATATGTGATATTCAAACCGGCTGCAAAAGAATGCAAACCATCGTTAGAAACAAACTTCATAAAAACTAGGTTCTTACCTCGTACTGCTGCCTGCATCTATATGGAAATAAAAAATATGCTTTGTTCCCGAAAACGGTTCTCGGATCAACAAAGAAGTGCAGTTTTTCATTTGTGGAAATTATGAGATCGGAACCAGTAAACCGTTGAATTCTCCGTCGACTTCGAGAAGCCAAGAAATAGCAGTTAAAACTAAGAAAAGTAACATCTATTTATTGTTCTAACGAATATATTGATATCGAAAATGATTTTTTAGTTAACCAAAAATCACATGTAATTCGAACAATGAGGAGCACAAAAATTAAGTATAAAAATATAACACTACATTCTTACGAAATGACATTGGCGGAGACAAAGTTTTTTTTTCACAGTCCCCATTATGCAATTCTAAGTGGCAGGTTTTAGTCGAACGAAGCATCAAGAGTATCTAAACCCTGTTTTAAATTAAGATCTAGAAATACTAGAATTTCCAAAACCGAATAAAAAAGTAGGAAGTTTGGAGACCGTTACAAAGACTCCGTGAGACTTAGCCCTGTCCTTTATGACGTTGACGTCATCGAAAACTATATTGGCGCGGTCGTCTCCCGGATTACCGAGGGCCGCGCAGGCTGTTGAGAGATTGAAGTAGGCTGCAAAAAGTCGGTGATCAGAACTTGCTCACTGCTTTCTGGCAGCGGTGGGGGAGGGGTGAGGCGTCGCATCACACCAACGGCTGAAGAAGATTGACGAAACGACGTCAAAGATACTAATCAGCAACGGAAGAGGCAGACAGCACGATGCCATTATAGCATGTCAGAAATGGGCTCCAGAAGAACGATAGCGCCAGTGGGACTTTACAGTCAGAAAGTGGAATATATCTTCATTTATGCGTAAAGAACAGGAATTTATTCACTAGGCTGCAAGGTACCAACTCAACATACCTGGACTCTCATCGACGAAGCGCCAAGGCCCTGGAATCCTGAACTTTTGTGGGTGGAAGCTGTTCTACTCATGTGTCGATATCATGACGCCCGTTCAGGCCAGTGTTGGTGATTTGGCATGACTCAACCATGATGATAAAATCATTGATTGGAATCCTGACAGCGGAAAGGTGACAGTTCTCTGACTCAAGTTACAACAGAATGAAAGGTTCACGTTGTTATAGGTCTATGTGCTCATTTAAGAGGGTGAATATGATTTTTTCCTTGAGGAGGGCACCTAAGTAAAGTTAAGGCAGTCTAAGTTTTTCGAAGCATAGGTATGGACACCTTTTCACCGATTATAAGACTTTCTTCGGCGACGGAGAGAGTGTCTTGAGATCTCCTTAACGACTAAGAAACCGCAGGAAGACTCGCTGTAAAACAGGAGTGAGCAGATATTATTCTTCTACAGTTGAAATTGCACAAGTTGTGAGAAGTAAACTTAAACAAAAGGGGAAGGGCCGCTGGAATTGATAAAATCCAACCTGAAATGCTCAAAGCATTAGAAGAACAAGGCATGTACTGACTCATACGTGTTAATCAAACTGCAATGGCTGTGGGGAAAACACCAGCGGACTGGAGAACGGGGAATTCTGTACCACTTTTCAAGAAAGGAGTCTACTGGGAGTGCTTCAATTAATGGGCCATTACCTTATTGAGCCTGCTTTGCAAAGTCTGTGCAAAGGTGCTGTAAAGAAGGTGCCGTGGAATAACTGACTCTAAGATACGAGAAGAGCAGTGTGGCTTCCAGTTCGGTTGAAGCACCCTTGACCATATATTGGCCGTATGCCAGATTGTTGAGAAATGGTGGGAGTTCGTTCATCCAGTGTACGTGTGCTTTGCTGACTTGGAGTAAGCCCGTAGCCGGATCTCGCAAAACAATCTGTGGATTCTTGCGAACATATAGCATCAATGGTCAGTTGTTACGGGCCATGCAATCACCATATCCTGGTAGCAGGAACTAGAACAAGTTAAATGGCGTTAAGTCGAAAACTTTCAGCGTTGGCACTGGTTTCCGTTCAGTCTCCGTTCTGTCATCTCTCCTGCTTGTGTCTTAGATAGATAGAATAGTGAGGCGCAGCTAAGGCAATGAGTGTATCGGTGTAGGAGATGTGGAGACAAGCAGATTGATGTTTTCAGACGATCCTGTTTTATTGGCGTCTTTTGAAACTGCTCTACAGCGCTCACTGGAAAGCATGACATCCGAATGCGGTGGCGGGTATGCGTGTGAACGTATGCAAAACAAAAGACCTAGTGCTTCTCGTTTTCATGCCCGTTACTGTCTTAAGATTAATCGAGATGCAAGATGGAGAGGAGCTGGAGAAATTCAAGTACCTCAGAGTCGCATTTGTTGGTGAAGGAAAATTTGAAGTAACAGATCGACCGGCGAATTTTAGTAGCCAGTGGAACTAGTATGAAACACCTTGACTAAACAGAGTTGAGTCTGCCGTCTAAACTGACTGTTTTCAGGCCGATCCTCATCTACATTCTCACCTGCATTGATGAGCCGTGGGCCGTGACTGAGAAACTTCGATCCCGGGTTCAAGCGGCTAAAATGAGCTTTCTGAGAGGAGTCGCTGGCACTACTTGTCTCGACATCGTCCGGAATACAGACATTCGCGAAAGCCTTGCTGTACACCTGCTGCTTCTTCAGATTGAGAAGTCACAGCTGCAATGGATTTGGACTGTATTGCGAATGCCTACTGAAGGAAAGCAACGCAACCATTTCTTGCTCAACCGACCGACAGAAGGCCCAGAGGACGGTCAAGACTATCCTGGGGCAAATATTTGAAATGAATCTGTTTCAGGTTCGAATTGTCTTCTGCCATTGCTGAGACTGTGGCTGAGGATCTGTAACATGTGCCTGCCTCCTCTTCCCAAAATGAAGAGCGATCATGGAAGGTGGATGAATGGAACTATTGCTTTGTTTGAACGCATCTTTTAATTTATCATTGAAGAGTTTAATTTTGATTTAGGTAGATCGAAACCAGTGTTACTTCCGATAGAAGTCTGCAACCATCTTGCTTCTCAACGCTGCAAACCACTTTTGTGAGGAATAAAAATTGAAGTTAGTGCATGGTAGACATGAACTATTCCGTAGCCATTCTCTGCATGTATATTTTTGCGCTTTTTCTCTGCAGTGTTGTCGCCTTTCTTTGGAGATCTGACCTACATGCCCGTAGAGGTTGAAATTTTTGAAGATAGTTAGCATATCCGTTTGCGAGTTAAAGCTGCTTTACTTGGAGTAGTGCATATTTTCAAATTGTGCACATGAATTGCTTTCCTATTATACCGGAAGGCATCATCTTAAACCTTGGCGTCTTATCCCCTTTCACAATCGCATCAGTTGGAAATATGTTAGAAATCGTCCTGCGGAGATTGACGACTCCGTACCACATCACCCTCTCCATCGATTAAATGTGAGCCGTTATGCTAAAAGCCACATGAGTGTAACTGCTGTAAAACCCAATTTATGGTTATTTGAATACACTACGGTCAGCAGGCTGACTGCGCAGTGGATGACCAATATCCCCACTGTGGTGGTGGTGGGGGGGGGGATATATGGAGTATTACGAAGAAATGACACTGGAATCAGTGGAACATCTTCAGATTACATAGCACAAGTACGTAGACGATGCATGGTTCCAGCAGCAGCATGTTGAAGGACGAGTGAATGTGTTTCAAGAACATCTTCAGCTATCCATGAAATTTTTTATTTTACGCACGAATTGGAGAATGAAGGCAAACTTCCATTTTTAAATTTACCCATAGACAGGACAAAATGGTCAGTAGTTTGAAAGCTGAATCCGGAAGAAATGATAACAGACAGATAAGATATCCGGAGCCGCTCTCTTCTGATCACCCACTTCAAAGAAACCCTTGTGAGGAATCAAACATTTCTTGGCACGGTACGGAGCAGTCACAATCTGTAAGCACACCGAGCAAGGTTAGTTAAATTCCGTAGAAGCAAGGCGTTATACAGAAACAAGATGATACCGGGATAATGCACCGGATCAATTGCTCTTGACAAGAAAACTGTATTGAAGCAACAAGCAAAAAACCAGTGAACTGGATCATTGAGCAAATGGAATGTCTCCAAATAGTAGATGAAAAGGGGTCGATTGTGCCTGATCACAGCATATTAGAAAATTATTATATAAAGTGGTATGCAAGCAGCATTCGTCAAACTGGTACCCGGCGGGGTGGAATACAGGATTTCGGAAGCAGAAACTGTGTAATGGATAAAAGGTTTGACGGCAGATAGGAAGAAGCTTACAAAAGTAGTCCAGCTTGGCTTCCCTAATTGTGACTAAATTGTACTATTTGAACTCACAGTTTCAGTACAAACTCATCACCATATTGTTCTACTATGCACTAATGCGAGAACCACTCAAATTTGCATCAAGGAAGGCCACGGTCTCAGCGCCAAAACAGAATATGTCATCCAGAAAATGAGAGGGCAACAACTTCAAAGAACTCCAGGTGGTTTATTAACTAGAGATTCAAGATCGTTGCGGATCATGTTCGGATTTATAAGGGATTGCACATTCCATGAATCTGAATTGAACTACTTCGATAAATTATACATTTAAACTAAAATTTGTAAACTATAATAAGTTCGTGTCTGGATCCTTTTGAAATTTCTTTTAAAAAAACACCTACTACTGTTATCCTGACAAAATGACATCATTATTCGATGCCTAGGCCTCTTGCTCAACTTAGACTTTAATTTTTTAGAAAGTATGCGTGTTTATCGATATTATCGACGGTATACGTTCAGGACGCTTTACAATGGTCGATTCATAAAATTTTTCAGAACCGTTTAGTCCAGTGATTCAATTTTCATGTCTTACTTGTTGCGTTAACAAAATATTTACAGTGACCCTTAATTTACCAGCTAACTCATATTTATCAGATAAATGTTTTGCTTCATTGTGCTTTTTCATGCAGATGGAGAAACTTCATGGAGACGGAGGAGACGCACGGCACAATGAAACAGCGATATGGTTACGGTGAAAGTAATCATGTGCTCTGAATTATTCTCCACGAATGGTTGCGCCAAAACAGCCATATATGGCAACCGATTCCTTATAACCGTTTTGCACAACACTCGCAATTGTGATGGCTTTAAATCGCTAAATACTTTTTAAGCTGACTGCTTTGAAATTTCTAACTGTTCCTTACTTCCTTATTTTGGCGACTACTAAGAAGCAATCTTCACCCATACCACACTGAAATACAATCTAGTGCCAGGATTGTTATCGAATCCAGCGACATGGGCGAGAGCGTGGTTGCAGGTTCATACGTACAGAGCAACTTTAGATATCTGAAATATATGCCTCCCTCACGCTTTGACCAAGTTCTCGTTTGCTCTGGATACTACTTTTTCACCTTCACGTAGATGTGTATTGTATGTTCATTTAAATTCATTCCATAATTTGTAAATATGTTTTATTCGAAGATCCGACGTTTACGCATTCAAGTTCAAGGTTATTTCACTTTATTTACTCGAAAGCACCGAAACTGATTGATCCGTCGAAGGATTAAAGCATCTCTTTGATTATTCGGTCTTTTAAAGTATCTCACCCGAATGGACTAGTGACAAGATGGACATCGCGAGTGCTTGATGCGCTCTGAGCAAACAACTGCATGACATAGGTCGTAATCCCCTAAAATCAACCCCCAAACCAACACAGAAATACCATATATCATATATGCAACTGCCTAAGCATTGCAATTGACTTATTTTCTGTTTTTTTCATTTCTAGCAAATCTGCCCCACTTTCGATAATAACAACGATGTAGTTACCGGCGCCTTATATCAAAAGTATTTGAATGAGGCGATATCACAGGTAGAAGTTGACCCGCCTATTAAAATTCCCAAATGTGATGCTGCCAGCGAACCCATAAACGCAAATGGTACCTCAAGCATTTCGCCACAAAGGTACCACATGAAACATAATTTCAATAGAGTTACGAAGTTTTGTGTATTTGTTGCACAAACACCTCTGTTCCGCCAGTTCTAGATAGATACTCGAATTCTGTTTGTAGCCATATGAATATCATGTTTGTAATATACTCCTGCAAATTCAAGCGCTTTGATCAATGTTTCATTTTATTTTCAGTTCCAATTAATGGCATCTTTCGCAAATAAGTGTACAAATAAACTATTAAAACTAAAATCCATTCGCTTACTCGCATTATTAACATAGCAGACCTGAATAAACGCGTTAATTGCTGTTATAAGTAGTCAAACTGTACGTGACAATCTGTTCTTGTACATTTACGTTAGCGAAAGCGCTACTTTGTTGTATAATTCGTGTGGATACGCCTGTACGGTGTCGTTTTTGATTTGAATCGGTCATGGCTGCAGGAGATGATGGCATTCCAACTTTTAAGGTAGATTTACAGTTTGTTTGTGACATATTTTGGTTATTTTTTTGTAGTTTTTATTTTTGGAATGTTGCTCGTTTGTTTACCTGTTTTGCGTGCGCCTGTCTTTCTGCTGAATTTGAACGCTTCTAGTGTGTGCTGGTCGGCGATGGTGGAGTGGGTAAAACGACGTTCGTCAAGCGACATCTTACTGGCGAATTCGAGAAGAAATATGTCGGTAATGAGAGTGACGGATGAACGACGGGGATGATTCATTGCAACATCTTTCGTCGTCTTTCTCGCTTTTTCTGACACCTTTTCTTTTCGTGGTTGCAGCCACGCTAGGCGTTGAGGTGCATCCGCTAGTGTTTCACACGAATCGCGGTCCATTGAGGTTCAACGTCTGGGATACTGCAGGCCAGGAGAAATTCGGTGGTCTGCGCGATGGCTATTACATCCAGGGTATAGTGTTTTCTTTTTCTTCAACTTTACAAGAATATGAATGCGACGTTTATGTTGTACCGGTTGCCTCCATTGTGTCAGTTGTCTAATTTTCACACCTTTAACCAGTTTTTATGATGATGTTCAGTTCTTTTCAACGGCAATTACTTAAAGCCACTATTTATCGCTTTTCAGGAATTGTCTTCTATTACGATGGTATGTCGCTTTACGGCTATATTTCACTTTGACCCTTCTGAGAACGGATAAAACTCAACATATAAACCGTTAAAAGTTATCTTGAGCCTTTATTAAAATCATTTTTCGAGTGCTTGCTCCATTTCGGTTCCTTTGATCTTTCGAAACAGTAGATGCCAAAATTCTGAAATACTGAAAAGAGTAAGGTGGTAAAAGTACTCTGATAAAACGCAAATAGAATTCTGCTTGTAACATGTAAACCGTGTCATGGAGGACTAAAAGCGGATACATTACTGAATACTCCAGTATTCTAGGTTTACAAACACAATGCTTGTTTTGTTGCCAATTTCATGCTACTTCGTATCTACACTGAGTGGTCGCATACAGTCCCCTTGCTTTTAGTCTTAGAGGCTACGATTCGATTGTACAGCACCTGTGATGCTGTGCATGCGCCTCTAACACTGCTGGCCTAAACAGAATTTTATTTTTAGTAACATTAACCGTGGAATCAATTAATGTATCGGCTTAAAATAGTCATTATTCTATTTATTCGAGTGCAAGATAAGTCGCTTTAGTAATAAATAGTATTTTTGATATTGCTTGGTTTGTAGTTAAATAATTCAATAGTATTGCAAATCGCTGAATTACATTGGACAAATCAACATCATTATTTTTGTTTTTAGATGGGTTTAAATCATACATTTGTCCATTAATGCCAATGTAATGTCTTTAAAAATATAATTCAGTATCTTTTATGGAGATCCTTTATGTGATGAAAGATTACAAAATTTATTTATCACTGACCTTGCATTACAAGATATTCAATTTTTTTATCATGCGCGATTCGTCCTCCACTGGCTATGGTTCCAAGCAAAGATAATTAAGATCTATAATCGATGCGGTGTCATCCCGGCCGTTAAAGATTTCACGGTTCAATTTTGCCTAGACGTTACTTGTGATTTTTGTGGTTAAGATATGAGGTCGGAATTTATTGATGATGCACTGGTTATTTCAGTAGGAAAAAATTCGTAGTGTGACACAAAACAATGTGACCGCAGCCCAAATGCAGCTTTTGGTACAATATTTAACACTTGTACTTCATAACACCTACCTGTTATGTGTGTCGTAAGTTGACTACATCGTTGACGCCTACCCTCTGAGGAGACGATGCCAAGGCCACTTCATATTATTGTAGTACGTACATACGATGTAACTAATTCCGAGAGCTCAGTAAAATATTAAGTCACAATAATTTGTTACATATGTTGTTTGATTGTAGTTCTTTTCTTCCTGGCTCTTGCTCCTCAGTCGGGTTAATTTAAAATTTTGAAAATGTTTGAAAAAGTTTGAAGAATTATAGTTCCTTTTAAGATTTTTCGTGTATCAGTCGTATGACCGGACGGAAAGCGAACAAGTGCTGTATATAGTTGCCGTATTGCTGCTCTCCCCGGCTTTGATTTAACCAACATTTTTATTCTTGTTTATAGCGCTACCTCACTGACGTCTTCATGCTCACTTTGATTAAACCAAAAATAAATAAATATCGGCTGTAATAATTGGGTTTTTTCCATTTTAAATAAGAGTCAAATAAAGTTGAAAATTTAATATTACAATCCCTTTTAATTCACGCAGCATGGCTGTTCCCTTGCTTCTAGCGTCCCCTTCCTTGGTGATGCAGTTTTCCATCCATGCACTGCAGATGCTAAAATATTATGTAGCCGTTGTCCGGTTCTTTAGGTCGCTAGAAGCATGTATACAATGCGCCTGCCACGAGAATGCGGAGAATTTGCAGAGAATGTTATATTCTTATCGGCGATATCGAAAAGTAGAGGTTTGTTAGTAAACCCATAATATTGGTTTATTTTTACATAAAATCATATCTTCATATTTTTTGATGGCGTCAATACCAAAAACTTAATATTTTTAGTATAACAAGCGACGATAATATTTTCTGCATATAAAATGGTTGCAGTGCTTGCAAAATGTACTGTGTCATTGTTTCAGTTTCACACTAAAAGGTGTTCTAGGCCCTCACTGTTAGAGTTATATACCGGTTATGTGTGTGGACGATTGTGAGAGTAAAAACTGAGTGCTTGGTTTGGAAATATGTCAAATTATGGCCATCTGGCTGCTAATGTGATTTTAATTTGTGTGAAATGTTATGATTGCTCGTGAGTAATCATGTGTTTTGTAGTTTTTAAGAGATTGATTGTTGTTATCGTTTAATATTGTAGTTGTTTTTCTTTGACTATTACTTTCACGTGCATGACATTTTTGGCATAACTGTTTGTTAATCTCACTTTACTTTTTACACGTGGTGCATTTTCCGGTTTCGTATTAAAAGGGTGTTTTCAACCACCACAGTTGCTACCACTGCAAACACTTGAATCATCATTTTTGCTGAGGATGAATATTTAGATCGAGCGTGCCATGCCATAAATATTATTAAAATACATGCGATTTAATGCTAACAGTTCGTTTTGCCAATAAAAATTGCTGTTGAGACTTCGTTTTAAATGATCTCGCTCTCAATTAGTGCTTGTAAGCTAGTTTGTTTTTAATTAACGGGTATTAATTTAGGTCAGTGTGCAATCATCATGTTTGATGTTACCGCTCGTATCACATACAAGAACGTTCCGAATTGGCATCGTGATTTGGTAAGAGTTTGCGAAAACATACCGATGGTTCTTTGCGGAAACAAGGTGGATGTCAAGGATAGAAAAGTAAAGGCAAAGCTGATCACTTTTCACCGAAAGAAGAACCTGCAGGTACTTGCTACGTCATAAAATAGCGGCATTAACAGATTTTAAGGTTTTTTTTAAAAGGTTGTCACTTTCTGCCGTGGTTTTGCTGATACATTTTAGACATGTAATAATGCCTTATTGTTGTATTATAGTAAAGTTGTATTATTGTAACTTGGGACCAAGATTGTTTCGGATTTTAAATTTTCATGATTTTTGTGTACATCATAAGGCGAAGTTGAAGAGAACTGAGAAAAGTTTCAGGGCAGTCAATGAATAAACTCATAACGGGTCACAGAGTTCCGAAATATAAAGTATTAAAACTATTTAACACATCTTCTCACCAAAATTCTCCACTTGAACATGCAAAATGATGAATCTGCTTCCTTTGAAAAAAATACTTGTCTCAAAACTGTGAGTTCTTATCCCAAAGGGCTGCCTGCCGTAAGAGTGAAGTTAGACATTCCAGAGTGCGGCGTAGCAGCTCGTTATAAATCACAATAAAAACAGACATAGTTATTCCGCAAATTGAAACTACCCGGGTTTCGTTGCAGGCCACACATTTCATGTACAGAAACGCATTTTCATACAGCTTATGTAGGTTGGAAGGGAGGTGGATTGAGGAAGGGGGAATGAAGAGGGAGTGGAATGTAGGAGTTGATAAGTTGTTTCCATGATAAAATGCAAGCATGAAAGTAGGGTGTGTTTATATATATTGATATGTAAAGATTGGTCAGTTAAAAACTACTGCTTTTACTAGCAAGAGTAAACTTGAACTAGCCCCGACTGACATTTCATCGGTCACATGGTCCGTCGGTATATCAGTCCAGCTATGGTGCGCAGCAGTGTTGGAACACAATAACGATACATGAAAGAAACAAGGAAAAGAAAGCGACAGTCAATGGATAGAAGATTAGTATGCTAATGAATAATATCTGAATGTATAATTTAGTAAGATAGGAGCTAATCGATCAGATTCACCCTTCTCTGTTTCATAGTACTCATAGTCAGAGTCGTCTGCTCGATCACAGATTGTACCTGAACCTCTAAATGAATTGGTGGAATGAAATGAAAAGAATGTGCTTAAAGCATAGTTACCCTGATTTATAACAGATGTTATAATTTGATTTATGTTGGTGACGTTCATATAGGACACTCTGATGACCTGCTCTGGGAGACAAGTTTCCGAACCGATCGAAATGTACATGGATCCAGTTTACACCAAGAGAATAAACATATTGATGGAGCACGTGTAATTAAGGTAGTCTGTAAGCTCTGAAAAGCAATATGCATATTCTTTTTTTACTTTCGTAAAAAGTTGGACCTTGCTAAGGATTATGTTCTCGTCTCTTGGCGCACCAGTTTTAGCGCTTATCGTTTTGCAGTTCCTGCGATATCCTCTTTCCCGAAGAGGTCTGCCAATGAAATGTAAAATAGTTGGTGCAGTTTTAAACTGGTCGTATATGTTGTTTATTAACGTCAGAT
>UZAM01006670.1:55288-65627 GCA_900618415.1 Soboliphyme baturini
GATGTTGTCATTTGGAGTGTAGCGCAGCCATCGCCTTTCTGGTGGGGAGGTTCAAAAGGATAACGGGAAACATAAACCACGCAGCCTGTTTAACCAGATCCGCCGATCATCAGTTCTTTAACACAGCCATCGTCAGAGGCTACAGTTGGTTGTCAACGCGGTTTTACGTCAGACCACGCCAGAGGATGTTTAAAAGTGAACTAATTAAATTCAGTAATAAATTTCATAAAGAATAAATAAAGTACATTAAATTAACCTCATGCGATAACAATATCATCATTATCAGTTAAATTCATCAATATTATCATAAATCAGAAATTGTCACTCTGGTGGGTTTACTTGCAAACCGCTAATTTTGATACCGCCATTTTCTGGCAATTCGTTGGATTTTACACAGTTATATATATTTTACACCGTCCGTTTACTTCTAGTAGCCTAGACGACTGTTTAAGCAGTCTCCATAATAAACAATCTCCTAGGCTACAAGAAACAAGGGGAGATGGACAGACGCCATGCAAAATCCAGAGAATTGAACGGAGACTGTTACATACCACAGAATAACTTTGCTTGAATCAACTTGTAACTCAAAAATGCCAAAAATATTTTAAATAACAAACCGGACTTAATTCTCCCTTATCTCAAAAACTGTAATGAAAACTTGCAAAGATTGTTTAACACTAAATATATTACCGCTATACATAAAAGTTCGAATAAACTTAATGCCTTATTTTTTGGTAATTCTGAGAATAACAATTCTGTTGACTGGGGTGACAAATTACCGTGTAACTGCGTTAAACACTACATGACAGAAACCTGGAACAGTGTCACTTGTAGAATATAGACCTTCCTGTCAAGCTTGAGAAGACGGAATATCGTGGCGACTATATTCAACACGTGAGAACGAAACACCCGGGAAGAAAATAAAGCCTCGATCACATGCAAAGTCAAGGAACTACGCGAATGTACCTCTATTATAAGGCAGCACGTGGCACAACAAAGAAAGGTGCTTGATGACTACAGTGCAAAGGGATGATCAGAGAAAGACATTGGCTTAACAGGCATGTAAAGGAAACATCAACCACCCAGGCCTGGCACAGCGTCAAGTGACGGTGCGAGAATTGGATGAGCCTTGTCGCCAAGAAACTATGTAAGCAGTAGCACGCACCAAAAGCTTCCTTTCTGGCTCTAACCTTACCTACCCCTGTGGACGACAACAAGATTTCTAAAGTCAGTCATATAACCTCCTTACCTCGAGCGAGACCAGTGAGACACAGACCAAATATGGCTACTGGCCAATTATTCATTTGACAATATTTTTGCGTTGTGTATAAACAAACAGTGTTCTATGTTGCTTACAGTATTAAATCCGGTATACAGAGGGCGGACATAATGCTCAATGTTAACTAGTTTAAATATAGATTCGGACTATAACATCCAACTCAAACAACAGACATTGTCAATACCTATATCTGCGTAGCTAAATGGATAGGCTCAATGCGTAAACCGTGGCGAAATAGCAAATAAACTGAAACAATAAGGCTGAAGTACGGTGCAGTTAATCTACCCCCTGTCAGAGAAGCTTTGAAGGCCTGTAATGAACCTAGAAACGGTGGCATAACGAGGCTATAGCAATATCAGGATGGATGAATTATATTATACTTTAAAGGAAAATTTGCCTAGTAGATCAATACACTGTCCAACTTCCTAAATTGCATACGATCATCTGTATGTCTGAAATGAACATGATTGCATAATGATGTCTGTCGCCTAAAAGAACGGTAGGGGATCAGTGATAAGGTTGCTCCACAATTAAAATCACAACTGGACTTTAATTTTTCAGAAAAATAGAAAAAATAATACACGGTAAAGAAAATAAATAAAAGAAATCACAGATGAAGAATAAGGAAAGAGGAGATCTGAGTGACACTTTGCAAATCGGTCCAAATTAAACGCTTGCAATCTGAATAGAAGCACAAATTGGGGATATGGTTATCTAGTAATGAAGGTGAGAACCGAGCTTAATTACTCAGAAAAAATGAAAAAAATAGTAAATAGTACAAAGCATAAAAATATATATATAATCAGTTAATCAAGTAAACGAAGAGAAACATAAAGTAAATAATATTTTGCTAATTTAACCAAACAATTTTAATTCATAGGAAGGCTAACTGCCATGGCCAATCACCAAGGTAAGGCTCTGACGTAAACTGAAATCAGTTGAGGCCTTTCTTAAATCATCTCCGGGACATCTAGAAACAAGAACGCAGTGTTATTCGCCATGAAAAAGGATGTGGAGGAGTGATGACTTTTATACCCACTTACACATGTACATTTTCATACATCGGTGAACAATATGTAATCCCACAAAAAATTATTCACGTAATTGGAGAGACGTGTGACCTTTCGTTGAGTGCAATGCGAATCGATCGCAGGTTCGACAGATTCTCTCAACAGTTCGAAAAAGTTTTGAGTAACGCAAGGAGGGGTGAACTCTCCTGTGCTGTTTACCATGATCTTTGACCGGGTGCTGTAGTGAACATGAAGGAGTGAAGCTACGGCGGCAAGAATCTGCAACACCTTTCTAAATTTTCCTGCATTTAGGGATAATACTAGATTATCTGCAAACAACTTCAAACTGAGTTATCACTTTTTAGATCTAACCCTGACATAGAGGGGTTCTGATCTGGGTCCATCGATTAGCTTCAGGAGGAGGAAACGGATGGAAATCACTAGAACTTTGGTAACCTTTGGAAAGACACCAAAGACTCTGTCCCTTGACCAAGCTATCGGTATATAGGACTTGCATTCTGCTTATTAGTTTTGAGATGGGAGCATTTATGACGGAAAGATTTGAAGATTAATTTTAGAAATGACGTGGTACCAGCGGGTATCAAATGCAAATGCAGATGCAGAAGAGAGAGGCAGCAGAAATGCAACTAAAGTGACCGGCTAGCTGCAAACAACGTATTGAATATTGTTGAGCTATATCCGGAAAGTAGACATGACCGCTTTTCGATGCAGGTAGTGTGTGCAAAATCCTCAAACAAGATGGGAGGATCTTGTTAAAAGTGACAGACCATCAAAGCGACTGAGAAATAAGCACGCATTCAGTCGATCCAGGCAGAGAGCCTGTACGGTACCCAACATCGTTTCCAGTGTAACGGGACATGAAGAAGAGACGACGCGTGCGTATGCTTATAGTTTAATGATTTTCAGAAGAACTTCAATCGTCTGTTTTAAAATATTGAAACTTTAATTCTTAAATTGTGATCCATAAAATCACCGCAATCACCCAAGGTTGACAATGTTTCAAAGCCAATAACGACACCCTCATCGATCAGCTGGAGGAAAAAGACAACGAAGTCGTGTAAAACAAGATATTTCGGTTCACTGGCTTCTGTAAAAATCACTGGGAAAAAGAAAGACGCCATCAGGCATTGTACATTGTCCGCTCATCAAACTACCTGATAGGCCTGTAGACAAAGAACAAGTGCCGGTGATCGGTGAAGCAACTCTGTGCGACTTTGGACGATATTCACCAGTTCTCAAAATTGTTTTTTTTTTCACTTGTTTTCTGATCTCTACCTTTTGTCCAATGGACATTATCCATCATTCAGGGGTAAATATATTTGCCATATGTTGCTAAAGTGTCTTTTGCTAAAACTGTCTTTCCCTAAGGTCATGAATAAAACTTGCAGTTTTCGCATTAAAGGAACCGCATCTACAGAATGAGTAAAAGCTTCGAAATACGGATGAAACTTCGGGGCACAAGATTCAGATTAGCAGCCTTCGTGTGCTAAGAGAGTCAATTATGCGTATTACGATGAAACGGTCCCATCGACAAAGATTAATATCAAAACGGATTTATTGGCCCGTTATTAAAAGTGACAAATTGTTTTAGCAAAGCAATAAATGACAATAATAGTACCTCTAGGACAGCAGACCCTTGCTCTGCAAACGTAGCCTGATGGACATGGCTCACTTCTTGAACACGTTCCCGACGGTGTCTTGTGGCCAGGACAGTGACCTAATCGAGATCTCCTTGCGGCTGTAACAAAAAATTTATATAAATCCGCTGAAGTGGATATTAGTTCACACTTAACCTCATTACATATGCTTCGAAAACCGCGAAAGAAAGAACAAGGACAGTAGTAATGAAAGTAGCCCTTTCATTTTAAACTACACATACCCCTTTTTTGAATTAGGACGGCAGTTATAGCGCGCTTTTCTCTTACTTTTAGCGTTTAAAGAACTTTCCTCATGGTAATATGAGTGTCTCTGCAGTACGTGGACATAAAACGGCATCACCACGTCGGGTTGAAGTCCAGCAAATTAACCGAACATGCTAAATCTGGTTTTAATGCCAAACCCATTAATTCATAGAAATTACCGGTTTATTTTACGACTTATGCTATTTGCGACATTAATTTTTCATGAAGCCTACGGCACGCCTTCGAATGTTATGAATGCTCTATGCCTGAAGGCAATATGTAGATCTAGCTGATTGCTGCAGAAGTGCTTTCTGCTTCCTTCCACATTTCGTACTTATAGAGTACTCGTCAAAGCAGATGAAACCGAGAAGACGTGATCAACGCGCTACGGATTTAAAGCTTCTATCCACCACTGCGAAACGCAATTACGATCAAGGAACCATGTCAAAATCTGAACAAACGGAATTTCTGAACTTCATTATAGGATTATTAAGTGATCGTAATTTTATGATCACTGATAATGTCAATGACTAGCAAAAAAAGTTTGCCTTAATTATTAATTCAAGTGCTTAAGTGCCATGGAGCAAATACTTGCTTAAAAGACCCAGAGATATCGGCAAATGAAGGATTATACCACATGTCGTGAAACAGACCCAGTTTACAGGAATCATGCTTATCGACTGAATAATACCTTTACAAAGTTACGCGTACAGTATAAATACGATACCACAGTATACCACTATATAATAACATACTGATATACTGAAAGTCTGTTTTCCGGTATAAAAGTCGTACACCTGACAAACTGAAACTTGCGCACAAAAGTCAACAATCGGTTTGAAAATGAACAACTTCCGACGTTAACTTTAAAGGCTGAGTAGACGTGACGACCAATCACTAGCTTGTAGTTGGCACCCTCCGTTGAAAAAGATAGACTAGCGTGGTGACAAAAATAGCCAGCGAATCAAATGAGAAACATATTGTCCTGCTGACAGGATGGGAAAACTAGTAAACAATATCCTGGTATAGTTTAAACAGATTCCAGGGATGACGACGACTGACGTGGAAGCGGATTAAAGTTGAATTACCCAGGGCTGCTGGCAAACGCGTCAGACTATCGCCGGCGGGCACCAGAAATGAACTTCCTGATGGACCGCATAAGATCAACTGGCTGTCAGCGACAAAAAGGCTGCATTCCAGAGGTACCGTATAAGCGAAGGGCGTCCAAGTGGAATGCGGTTCGAGAAAGGACGCAACGCTGCAGCTAAAGCAGTGCCTGACGCGAAAGTTGATTCATGAGGAAAGTTCGGTGAGGTGGTTGAATCGAATTTCATGACGTCATACAAGGTCAAATCCATCCGCCACCTCTGATATGGTAAAAAGGGGATGCGCGGACCTCGTGTTAACTCCTTCGGCGATACAGAGACCACTTTGAGAAATTTCTTAACGTCGAGCAACTGGAAAGAGACTCACCAAAACTGAAGCGTAGCAGATAACCGATATTATTTTTTGCAGCAGAATAAGTCGTACAAGTTGTACGAAGCATGAAAGGTACAAAGGCCAATGAAATTATTGGAATTCGAACTGAGACTCGCAAACTTTTGGTAAACAGTGCGTGTTGCAGCCTCCACATGTCTATCAAACTTCCTAGAAGAAAGTGATATTTTCTAAAGAAACTTTATATATGATCAACAAACTGGTTTGAAATTGCTGTTCATAAAAATCTACTGGACGTGGAACTTTTTACTGTTATTTAAATAATTTAGCGCAAAGATAGGAAATGTGCAATCACAAAGATTCCGGAGCGACGTGCACAACAGCGGTGCGTTTCAAGGTGGCGAGTCATCTGCACGATGTGTCACACATCACGTAGTTGTCCATTTAAAGGTCGACGACGAGGACGAGCACGTGCTACCAGAATGTTAGCGATGTTTAGGGGAGTGTAGTAGTGGTAACGGCAGAAATGAAAATGGAAACTTAAAGCGTGAATAACGTGTATCAAGGCAAATTACGAATTATGAAACAGATAAGTACAAGTGCGAAGAGATGAGCAAGTTCAGCAGGACATATCCATCCAAAAAACATGCGTTTTGAGGCGAACCTATACTCCTGTACACAAAACCTATGAGTTTCCGACCTTCATTTTGCGGCTAGGCAAATCCATCACACGGTCTAACGCGAAAATATCTTCTGTTTGGAAAATGATTCATTCTCTGGGTTATGCCTGTCATGCGAATTAACCGGAAAGGTAAAATGACTGCTGGACAACCAAGAAACTGAAAGCAGACGATACAACCTTATCCACGCTTCTACTGCTTCAACACAGCCTTGTCGCAACGGCGGGGACACGGTCTGGATCCTGCGACAAAAACGTGGCGGCAGAATGTGTCGAAAGCAGTGGCCGGCAGTAACTCAATATCGAAGCCAATGGCGCATTGAGGAAATGGCATTATGGCTTCCTGTCGACCATGATGGACCACGGTTGACCAACTTTTGACAAAAGTCGACTGAGTGACATGAAAAGTTCAGCACCACAAATCAGCCTGACTAGTGCAAGTTTACATCACATCCAGACGAGCGAACGAGCAGGGTTTTTACAGACTAATCGAGGTGAATAAAGTGGAACTTCCGCTAAAAAATTGGTTACACTGCGCCTCCGATTGAGGTCCGAACATCAGCTATTAAAAAGGCAGAAACAGCAAGAAAACGAAACTATGAATCGCACTTCCTCCCACCATGCCAATCGACCAACAAGTTTACAACTGTTACCTGACAGTTCAGGAAATATAAAAGACCCTATAAAGAATAGAACACTGTTGTTTGGACCGAAAATATTTTGCATTGAAGATATCAAAAAAATATTAATGGAGAGCAACCTACTCACAAATAAATACATTTAAAAAATGCGAAAAACGGAAGTTAATTACTTGTGAAAACCATCAATCGATCAATCTCCATCACTTTCTGTGTTCGTACAACATTACTGCACTTCAGAAAGGTAGAAAGCTAAGGGGCTATATAAGTATGTCACGGTCCTACGGCATGACAGCACGTGCAGTAAGTCAAGGTATAATTTTATCAGGTCGATAACGAATCTGTTCAGAATAGCTTCAATATGATGTTTACGCAAAAGTAATCACAAGCTCAGATAGCACCAAAATATTGGCTTTACTGTCGAAGAATCGTCAGCAGTAGCGAAACAAACCTTTCTGTAGTACCGTTAAAACAAATCCGTTAAATCACCAATACACCATAAATTTCTGCTAAGTTTTACATATGGAACAACTGTTTCAGTAACACCAATGGCATACTTTATTCAGAGGCTGGCTTAGTCCCTTGATGTTACACTCCATCGCAGATAATATGTACAGTAACTTCCAACAGAAAATGTGCACTTCAGCTTAAAAAAATACCAGTCCAGATCTGTTTGCAGTGCTTAAAGATTATTTGGACAGATAGCAAAAGTCCAGCAAGTATATTTTTGAGATAATCAAGTCTGGAGAGGTGTTGGCAACCAGATTTTAAGTATTCGACTAAAAATTTACCATAAAGATAAGAGAAAGTGAGTTGCCAGTGGTCGCATGACATGTTTAAAAAATTGGCACCGAAAATAAATAATTCTCTGTTACCACACAAAAGGTTAGTAATTTCATGATAAAATTACATGACACATTAGTAAATTTTGTTAGCGAATTAAAAGGTTTAAAAGTTTATTGGTAATTTGATTAGTAGCGCTTACGAAAATCCTCGTATATAATTATTCAATAACATACCTGTTGCAACTGACACTGATACCCCTTTCAATGGATTGAATCTGCTTCGGCTGTTTGTAAATTTAACTTTTCTCCCTGTCAAGCGTCTAAGTTTGAAACTTATGCGTAAAAAAGCGAATCGCAAAAGCGTTAAAGACTTCAAGGGAATACCAAGTCTACTTACTTCTCAGGTAGGCAGCAGAAGTAGCTTGACAGGCGAATACAACTGAATATGAAAAATATTTCTGTAGCACTACAAGTGCTAAAATACCACGAAGTAGTGGCTTACACATAAATGGTTCCCTAGTCTATTAGATGTAAGGGACGGTGTGGCTATGCCGTACTACTCTGGAGAAATGACAGAAGAATGTTATTACGTTAGCAAATAACAAACCAGGGTTAATTTTCTTATATCTGACTACGCCTCGATGGATACTGGTTTACAATCGACCCAAAAAAGCGGAAGTTTTGCGCTCATGCTGGTAGAGATTACCACAAAGCTCAAATGAAGTTCGGTGATTGCTTAAATAGTATTTCATGGACAACAAGAAGCAAGGGGATGGCACGTCTACGCCTGACAATCTGGAGAAGTGACGGAGAATGTGTGCATAGAATTGAAAAACTTACAGTCGAATTACGTTCAACATTGCCTATGCTGAAAACCTCTTTTCCTATCTTTATGTAGGACTATTAAAAAATATCAAGATTAAACCTCTTAATGGATTTCGCTTCCAGGTCTACGATTCAAGGGACAATAATTAAAAAACGAAATAAAATCCTTTATTTTTCGATGAGCTTCGATGAAGCATGCCAAAGTCATCTCCAAGGTAATGTCCACATATGAAACGTTACAGCAGTAGAAAAAAAACAGATATAACATTGAAACGAGAGCATCCCACGTTCCATTAACTCTTTTGAGCATCCTGGCCGATGACATTCGAGCTGTCACCGACTCACAATTGAACTAGACCGTATATTCGTTATTCGGTCAATAAATCTGCGTAATGATTTTTCACTTAAGAATCGCAATATTTACTTTCTCCTCATCAACAGAAGTGACATTTATGGGAAGAATGAAGTGTTCCAAGTACAGAGGGTAGGAAGCAAAACAGAATGTTCTGTTCACCTATTTATAAAAGCCGTTAGATGTTTCGCAAACGTATTCCCTTGTATTCGATCATCTGATTTATTTGCTGAAGAACATCTCATCAAAGTCGTTGCAATTGATCTTATAAGACAAGTTAATCTGCTTCGTTCTCTCCGACTGATGAAATGCCTATTCTGCTGTAGATTCGGAAACCTTCATTCTCCGGGTACCACTAGGTTTTGTGAGAAAGTTAATGAATAAATGGAATTATCCATGAAACCACCTTGCATCAATTTGCCAGGTCTTCGAATTAGGCCATACGAATTACTTTATCATACTGGATTATACGATATGAAACCTTTCAAGCTAAGAGGCGTTCGCACTGGTGGCAGCTGTATGTATTTTCATCGAACCACAAATCGAACATGGTTTCACCATCATGTGCGTTGTTTGAATAAACGTTATAATGCTGCATACGGTTTCATTGGAAATAATTGCTTTGGTCTGCCTAAAAGGCACCCATCACGGGTCTCAACAAGTAGGAAGGTCATTACTTAGAATATCACCGATATAACGAGTTGTTCTAGCCGTTTCTAGCTACGAACTCTATATGATTTTAAACTTTAAGATACAACTGTGAGGCATCACGTAGAAAAGTCGGTTGCTACTATTCTGCCTTCGACAGTAGAATCGTCAGTAAAAATTCAACATGTGGATTTTGTGATGCCTCTAGGTTGAGACATCCGCATCAATAACTCAGACAGTGGCACGTTTCGCCCGAAAGAACAGAAGGCAAAACATAAAAGAGCGACTGGTAACAATTCGACAGTTGTACGAACAAACTACCAACGACGCCACAAGAGCCACACGGCAAACTGAACCTCAATGAGTGTCGTCACTGGCCTCAACAACGGTGCGTGTTATATGGCCGAAACTTGAAAATCAGATGAGGCCCACTCGCTTCGAAAAACATGCCACGAAACAGACCTGAGTTCTGGACAATAAACAAAGAAAATTATTAATAAAAAAAAATAAGTACGTGAAACGACGATGACGCCAAGCGTGATCAGAAGTGCCAACCGTAGGAGACCACTCATGTCGACAAACTGACCGTTGAACACTGGGGCATCACGAGCTCGGTTGATAGAACAAACTCCTATAACTGGATTCTTAGAGCACAGAAGAAAAAAATCATCGCTCGTTCAACGTCTGCTTCAGCCCTGCGACGACGCCAGCCGGAATGACCAAAAATGTGCCATTTACCAAAATCTCAACAACGCATGCAGAGA
>UZAM01006671.1:52357-62984 GCA_900618415.1 Soboliphyme baturini
GTCATCATCAACTGAAAAACGGAGCAGCTGGTTAGTGGAGAGTCCCGCAAGGTGGAGTGTCTGTGTGGAGTCCTAGCACCATACAATGGTAGTCGATCTTCGACTAAAAGTTACATATATCAGATTAACCTTCTGATCGAAACCCATCACCTCCTCGATGCAGACAGGCTAAAATTGCTGACACGGTACTATCAGCCTACAAGATGGAGGTAGCCATTTTAAGGCCCAATAAGGAAATGGTAACGACGATAACGATTACAAAAATTTCCAAAATCGCGCCGTTTCTTCAGGAGAAGGAAAATTTATTCTGGGTTACAATGAATTAAATGTCTTATAAAGTCAAAGAAAAAAATGCCAAAACGATGTAGCTGTAACACTCCAGTGACTTTTATGACAGGAATGACCCTATTCTATTCCGGGGGCAGATGACTTCAACAAACGTAGAGATTAATAAAAAGAAATTAGCTCTGTCAGAAAAATCTGCTGAGCAAACACCATTTGCTCCAAGCCGTGAGCTTCTCGCATAAGAATCGATACCCGACAAGCGACAACAAGGAGATCAGCATGCAGCATGAAGGAACATGGTAGAGTCAAGTTCTGCTTTCGTCTTGCCACGCAGTGATCTGTGTCTCCTAGCAAAAGTGTTGTAAAACTGCGAATACTTCGGATATAATAAGCCAGAGACGTTTTGCTTATGCAAACAGCTCATGGTGATTATCTGAAAAAACACACAACACCAAACAGGAATGTCAAATCGGTGACAAAGCGCAACATTGTGATGCAGCTGATTAAATATTTTAACTGAGAGTCAATATGCATCGGATCACTGAAAACTCTCACAAACTTTTATATTTGACGATGGCCCTTAAAAGAAACAGTTGATTGGCATTAAATCATCAACAATGCATAGATGCAAAATCACATTACAATGAAGGGTGGAACATTTTCGAAGCAATACGGAAAATATCTGCATCTATAGCTATCAGCACATATCAAACAGATGAAACCTATAATAATAACAGTAGGTGTTGCCTTCAATTCTCGTTCAGCGAAAGAGAGTGATACGGTTTGCAACCACAGCAAGTGCTATAACAGAACCTGCTAAAGATGCCCCTTTACAGCTTCTGGAAGCAAGCGATTATGCGGTATGAATACGTATAAATGATACAAGTTAGCATATCACTTCGGCAACGATCAAAACAACCTGTTGTCCGTACAGTTGTATTTTATCTGGCTAATAATGAAAATGGCTAACACTAACTCTTAATAATAAAAATTGAAATAATTCTGAGGTGCAATTCCTACTAATTTACCAGGATTGGAAACTGGAAGTGGGAAGTTTACGCAAAAAAATGATTCCTGCAACTAGGCAAATCCAATCATTTACGGAAGACGTATACAATGTACTCGGTCAAGGTCAAAAGTAATCTATCATGAAAGCCTAAATCCGTATAGATATAAATAATTGTATCAGAAATAACTGTAGAATTAATAGTTGGAAAAAAGGGGAAATATTCAATAATGAAAAAACTAATTCACTGATTTGATAATGCGTTAGGCCACGTATTAAGGCAGCCAAGAAAAATCAAACCATAGCGTAGATCGCTTCATTTGTCTACCTTTAGATTTTTCTGCAAATTTTAAATGCGAGAAAAACAAACACCGGAATTTCAAGAGATGGGTCGAAAATACAGTAATTACAGAGATAAAATGTGACTGTAATGCCGAAACGTTTAAAAATCCGATAATATCAGGAGAAAATGAAAACATATGGTAATAATCGGCTTCTTTCAAAAAATGGCATCGTAAGAACATCATTATCAAGGACCAAGAAAGAATCAAGAAATGGGACGTTACCTGTGCAAGAAACTGAGTCCACTCCTGGTCCGAAATATTCGACAATATATCCAGTTCCTCCTTTAACGGTCAATATGTCGGCCAGTTTCAAAATGACGTCTGAAATCTGCAACGTCAGATAAACCAAAATTTCAATATATACCTTTAGCTGATGTCCAACCACTGAGACTCCCAACCAACTTCACGCCCATGATTTTAGGACATTTCAATTCCCAGGGAAGTCCAGCCATAACATCTACCGCATCCGCGCCTCCAACGCCAATGCAAAGGCCGCCAAGCCCTCCTTAAAACAATTCTAAATCAGTTAAGCAACAAAAACACAGTCTAAACTTCAAGCTAATATCAAGGAAACTGTTTAACAACAATTATACATATCAGAAATAAATTCGTTATTAACTGCAAAGAATCGTATCTGACATTATTATAAGACAGTTTCATCTCCAAAAGATGTCAAAATGGCCTTTGAAGAAGATCAGGGTATCATGATTGTTCAACCCCTATTGTGTATCAATGCATGCCGCATAATGTGATTTGCTCTCTTGCATGTCAATCAACTTTCAGGGTTCAGTATTGCCACAGCCAATAAAATGACCTGAGATGCGCCTATGACAATCAGGTCCTAACAAATCATGGAACCATATTCTACTTATATTTGCGTTCACTTTCTCTAGACTGACAGTTGTTTAAAACGTCAACTGTACTTGCAGATAAATTCGCCATTGTGACAAAAAAAACTGTCAAGATGTATGAGAAGACAAGCACAAGAAAAAAATTAACGAAAATCACCTCCGTTTGGAGTGTGGCTGTCAGTTCCAATCAAAAGCAGCCCCGGAAAGGCATAATTCTCGAGTATGATCTAAACAGACACATTAATAAATCAGAAAATGCATACAATTCGACTCATGTTCATAATCGACATGTGTTCTGCATAAATACACAGATAGCGAAACTTCAGCAATCTGCACCTGATGACAGCTACGTTTGCTTTAGGTCATCTGAGCAAAAGTCTAACCAGATAGCAAAGCATGTGGCTGACTTACAATGACCATACAGGAAATCACAAGCACAGGTCAAAACAACTACAAAGAACATATACATACACCCGGCTCTGTCGTGCAAACTGCGTAAATCAACGATAGTACATAATAAATATTAGATATCAATTAAACAGAAAGGTCGCAATGAGTACTGCAACAGTGACTGAAATATGACTACTAACTTTTTTCCTGTTTCGAAAAATTTTATGAAAAATCAACAAACCAGATATAAAATATAGCCGTTCGAATAACTTCTGACAGTTAAATACACGGTTTCAATTTGTTAACGCAATGAAGTATCAAGTTAATAAAATCTATATTCGACGCCTCGGCTACTGTCCATCTCTCACCTTAGCACAAATTTGGTATTTTTAGTTTATCTGGTTTTGTTTGATCACCGCAAAACTTTGCAACAAACTTTGTTAACAAACAAACAAACAAACTTTGTTAGCGAGACTGTTCAGTGCAGGCAAATGCCGAAAGTACAAACCAGTAAGTAGGAATGAATTACACCAAGTGTCATATAAAGCTATTGAAAAACCCGGCAGCCACATGTACAAGTGTCTAGGCTTTACAGGCGGTATCCTCAGTTTAGATCGCTGCTTACAACCTTGTTCATGGACTTCCAATGACAAACGAATGATGCACATATGTCTGCACTGCGATTGTTAAAGATCACTATATTGGATATGGACATGGATTCAGAAAACTGCATTGATTACCGAATGTTCTATAAATATATTTTTGAACTTCTGTCACCGCATATGATTGCAAGTCCTTATGTGTTATTACGGTACGAAATTCGATACCGATTAATTAGCTGTTGCTAATTTGTAGGTGAAACTGACTTTAGTAATAGATAATGATGTCCCTTTTCCATCAGTGATTGATCACAGAGGCCAGACTTTTTTAAACAATTTGACTGCTTTCTGGCAAAGATTTAAAGCCTATGAATTTCTGAACACGTTAAAAAGGCACAAATCAAAAGGCGGTATCTGAGTGAAAATCTGATTAACAGCATAATATTCTTGAGAAGTGCGATCAAAGTTATTTAAAACTAGATTTCAACCGCCAAAATACATTCCATTACATGTATCAGCACTGCGTACCTGATGAATGATTCCGCTACCAGGTTTCCAGAAGCCAATCCCGTATTTTGCTGAGGCAGAACGAAGAAAATCATATACCTCTTGATTAACGGTCTGAACAGCTATGTCATTAAAATACACACAATAGCCAATGCACGTTAACCTTCGCCTTCTTCAAATCATTTTCTGCGGTATCATCCGCCTGTATCAAATGATCGCAATGAATTGTGGTAGGAACAGAAACTCTATTCAATCCTGATGAAATAAACTGCAAAACTGCCATCTAAAATACACAGCAAATTAGAGAACTGTAAACTGACTTGCAAACAAAGTTAAAACAGAATTTTCTTATCACACAGCAAAACTCAATTCAATAACAAAAGCACAAAACAGTCGTTCGATTATGCAACGATTAAGCGTAAAATGTGTTTGGACTGTTCAGAGTAAAATATTAAAACTGCACAAAGATACGGTTTATTCATATATAACGCAAGGAAACTGGTCAGTCAGGTGATTGATTCAGTAGGACGTTTCGACTCGTGTCCCATAGGCGTTCTTCAGAGCAGTCCGGGTTGATTTCAGCAGATGGTTCTATGGTTCGCAGCCAGTGACATTAGGAACAAAATGCTCGCTTTTGATCCGTGCTGGCAAAGTAGTTTTTTTCGGTAACGGGATTGACTAAACTGACTCGGGTAAAGTTCGTATTCTTTTGATATTTTTGCAGGATTCGATAATTAATGACTTTTTGATGCGTCTGTTCAGCCAGCTTCTTTCTTTAATGAAGCCAGAGCAATCTGACCACTAGAGAACGTGATCCTTCTCTGCTGCGTGTTGCACGATCCCAGTCATTTGTGTACTGTTCTTTGACACGGCTAGGAAAAAGAATCTGTTTCCTTCTCGCATACTTTGTTGCCATATGTCTCTCACGTTTGTCCGCATTGTGCAAGCCAACAAATTTGCTTGCCCCGTGTATGAATAAACCATGATTTTAGATAGTATTTAGTACGATCACCAACGAAAAATTCTACCTTCGGACTCTAGAAAATGCATTCAAATATAACGTCTAAAGGTACTAACACCGAAATGACCTCCTGTTCAAGAAAGGTGGTATATCAAAACAAGAACTACTTATGTTGGAAAGAAGCCCACCTTGGAGAAGCTGGGAGAAAGCTTAAGGCACTAGCATAACATACTTAAGAACCACGTCAGACACTGGATTTCAAGCGGAATCGGGTACAGACCACCCAACAGAAAAAGATGAAGCCTGTGGAAGCCATCAGATTGGAAGAAACAATAATCGAGACGAACAGCCGATAAAAAACCTATAAGATTGTTGTTTACTACGCCATTAACAGCTTCACCTCTCAATCCATACATTGCGGTTCTTCTTTCAATTCATTTTTTATACACTTGCAACGTTCATCATGCCCAGGCGAAAAAATCATTATCGATCAAGGCACATCATCTACACGGATGAGAACTGTGGAGATCAGTAGATGCAAGACATCAAGTTACACCAATAATACACGTGGCTTGGTAGCCTTACATGCAAGATCGTTGCGGTTCCTGCTAAAGAATTATTCGTTGCGCAGTCCCTCCCCCCAATTCCCACCAAACTGTCCATACAATGTAATATATTTACTAAACGCAATAAAACTTTATAAACTTTAATTTAAATCATTAGACTCATGGAAGATTCCTTCAGAAAACAGCTTATTAGTTTTAAAAAATACTGCCGTACTTCTAGAAATGAAATTGCAATAAATTACTTGTTCCTAGTATCTAAGAACTTCTGACAAAAAATTTGTTTGCACGTTAAAAATTATCGCCGCAACAGTCTGTCCTCTGAGGCAACGTGCAGTCTGAACAAGCCATTCTTTAAATCGAGGTTTAGGGGTGATATATCCACGGATAATAGGACTGGGACCCGTAGCCACTGTAAAACATTCCTAGGAACCATAATCCTACACCATAAACATTCAGATAACACGGTCCAAGCTTTTACTTGTCGAACTGTCGTGGAATTACCTTACCGCCTACTACGGAAAAAAAATTTTCGATGACTGGAAAGGAAATGGAAAGTTTACTACTGTTTGACCATAACTGGGCCATTGTGATGCCCCTTCTATTCATGAAGTTGATGGTGCAGTGCTGATCTTCGTCTCTATACCATCAGTCAGGACTACCTTATTTTAAACTCAGAGTCTATAGCCATGTAGCAAATGTAGCGTATAGTTTCCTTGCAACAGAGTGGCACTTAATTATCAACCTCGAAAGGAAGAAGGACGATATCTGATCGGTACTTGAACTCAGTACTTATTGGTTCTGAGCTCGATATTCTATCGCGGAGGAACGCCGGTCTTAAGCAATATGTGTTAAATTTCTTGCTTAAGGGAATTCTTGAATAAGATAAATACTAGCTACGAGCGGAATCGAAACCGGCACATTAGGAGTTCGAACCAGATTTCTTAAACGCTGTGTTAACACGCTAACTGATGATGATTACCTGAAAATGGCTGTGACAGATTGCTGAGTCTCAATCTCAGTTTAAATCAGAAAGGGTGAAGAAATACTGACGTGTCTCCATACGCCGAGTCATCGAGCAGAGCTGCCGATTCCTGCCTCTCTGCTGTGCCATTTTTTACGCTTTCATGCCGTACCTGCTTTCATCCAACGCTCAGCAATGACAAGGGTCGTGCATAGCATCGGTACATTACAGCAGATCGTTGTAATAATCAAGAGGATGAACGACTGAATAATCAGCGCCGTGAAAGTTGGAGGGGCTTGAGATTCGCTCAGGAGCACCGGATAATATTCCAAAAAACGGTATCCGGAAAGTTTGCCGACCCGCAATTCGTTGAAAGGAAAATTCACTGATTCTACAACTGATCGTCGATTTATTTAAAATTTATTATTACGGTATAAAAATATAGGTATCTACTAAAAATCAAAACATCAGTATCATTTAGAGATAGCATATTTCAAAGATAATGTTAATGAGCAGAATAATTACTATATGACCTACTAAAAAACAAATTTTATCTAATGTGTTTATTTAGAAATAGCACATTTGAAGGATGATGACAATGAGCACAATACTCTCAATGCTTTAACCCTATATAAAGCCTCAGAAAATTCAAAGATGACAGTTTCGAAAAGTTCTTAGAGTGTGCTACGTCAGTTACAAATTTTCATTAACCATCATGGCCCTTCAGTTCGTCACGAGTGAAAAGAAAAGACAGAAACTTTTAGTGACAATGACTTACTTTCAAAGAAAAACAAGCTGATAAAATATATTGGAAGTGCCGGATTCGTGCAATAAGTTGGAGATTCCACTGAGGTCATGAAGCAGTTCATAACCATACTGGGGATGCAGCTCATGTAGAAGCTTTGAAGTTGAATAATGTTGTACGTGATCGTGCAATAAAAATCCAAGAAGCAACCCAATACATTATATATACTGTGTCTGTGGGACTTGGCCAAGCTGCAGCAGGACATATTGCGAAGACCGACCGTATCAAAAGAACAATACGAAACATCAGAATAAAGAAACAGGCAGCACCAGCATTACCAATGACCCGAAAGGGAATTGCATTTCCCGAGGAGTACACGATAACTAAAGAAGATGATAGGTTTTTTCTGTTTGACTCAGGACCTATATTTTCCACCGCTAGAAATCTCCGGTTACTGGCCTCATCTCAACATTGGTTTGGGGACGGAACTTTAAAAACAATGCCTAATTTGTTTCACCAACTCTACAGACTCCATGGTATTCAGGCGAACAGTTCAATTCCGCTTTTGTATGTTCCGTTACCACATAAGACAGGCCACATATGTTGGGTTATTACAAAAATTAAACAGCTTCCAGGTTCCTGTCGCAGAAACAGTTGTGACCGATTTCGAACCTGCCATAGTCAGTGTTATTCGTCAAGAATTTTTCAGGGCTAGACATCGAAGATGTTTCTTCCATTTTTCGCAGCGTATATTGCGAAGGGCCGACTGATTACTTTGAGGACTGCTGAATTGGACGTCCTCAACGACGGATGGGACGCCCAATGCCCCGCTTCTCGCTAAAAATGTAGAACTGTCACGAAGGAGTAAGACGCCGTCTTCCGAAGACAAAAAATTCATCGTGGATTCGAAATGTCTGCATAACACCCTAATATTTGGAGGTTTATTGAAACGATTCAGCAAGAGTAGAGCTTCAGAACATTGCAAATAGAACAATACGTAAGTGGCCGACAAGGTATTCATGAGCATAGAAAATATAAGGATTGCGTTGAAAGACATTTCAGAGTAGTTGCCAACTGTGACAGAAATAATGTTTCAAAGTCTTAGACAGGTGTGACATAATATAAATTACTAACTGTAGTAAAAACAAATTTGTATGTGTATATATGTTTCAGGTTTTTTTAATTAAATGATTTCAATGAAATCTGTGTTTTATTCTAAATAAATAGGTACCTACATCATCATCATTTTCAGGCAAATTAATTCAAAATCAACACATTTCAATTTTTAAGAAACACTAATAATACTTTATGATATGAAATAAATTAATGTGCTTAAAGAAGTTTTCCACGTTTCATGGTTTTTAATAAATAAATCATTGGTGATCAATTATAGAATCGGTGAATTTTCCTTTCGACAAATTGCGGGTTGGTGAATTGTTGTCGGTGAAACTTCTCTCGGTGAACTTTCCTAGATCCCTAAAAAACAGAACTGAATGTCAATGCCAGCACGATCCATTTCGAGAAGGGAGAAGAACTTCAAGCTATCCGCTGAACTTTGACCATGTTGAGCACGTTTTCCTAATAAAGGACAGTTACATCCTTCATTGGCTAACTGAAGGAGTGTGCATAACTGTATTAAAACTCGGTTTCTGGATGAAAAATACAGAGGCTAAGGTGATGAAGAATCCGGATGGAAACAGTTGAACCGAATGGTGCAAGAGATGCAGCGCCATCAAAGTTAACGATTTCAGTACTTCGCGCAGCAATAGCAAACGATGGCAACAGTGATTATCACTTAAATTGGAAGGAACTAAAAGGAATGTACTGGTTTCGTTCACCTTTTCAAGTTTTCTTAAAAAACTGGCCTGGAAAGGAAACAGTAACACTCATTAAGGGCGTGGTTTGCATGAAAACCTATTGAAAAGGTTGCAATCGCGATGGTTACGATACCTGCCGAAGATCATGTGGCCCTACCGCTTCAGGAAGTAACCACGACGTTTTGTAGTTTGCGCACTTAACAGACATCTGCAAGACGCACTACGACAAAAGCTGCCACAGTTCCATTATTTCAAAGGAAACAATCAACCCTGACTGGTTCGTTAGCTGTTCACATTACAGCCGTAAACTAGCGACAAAAGATCGGTAAGGATCGGCAAAATCTTATGGCACAGGTAATTAAATGGAGATCTATTGGCGAGGATGAATATTTCCCCTGTCTGTTGTGGGAACAATTTCCAATATCAAAATGCGAAAGATAGATAATCCAACACCACATGGCTTAAGCTGAGTGCAATTCTGTCCGCAACGAAGTTACAGATGATGCTGATGAAACAATGAACAATAAAATAGTATAATAAAAGCGCAATCCAAAAATTTGCCTATTCTATCAGTCCTCTTAACAAATGACATTTACTGCCATCACTTGCCATTCAGACCGATTTCAAACAATGCAAAACCAGTCATTGCTTATTAGTGCAATATTTCGATTAAAGGTTAGCAGCTTCTTCAGGGCTACTGGTTGCTAAAGCATCGAAAAAGCAAACGTCGTCGAAAGCCATGGTAGATTTTCAATAATTATTAAGCAACAACAGAAAACATTTGCAAGACAAATCTTTAAGCAGAATTTTAGAATTCTTTGAAACAGTTCTTTGTTTCTTTGTCTATAAGTATTTCAACATAGTTCCTCCAGTTCGTTCTTCTTATCTGTGTTTTCAAATTCGAGTTCTTTTTTATTCCATTCAATAAATAATCACTCGCCTGACGCGTCTCGACCTGATCTGGAGTACAGAATCCGAATGGGCCTTGATGTACAGCAACTGCTTTTTCCGACTAAGAAGTCGCAGCTGAGAGGGTTTGGATACTTGCAGAGGATGCTTTCAGATGAAATAACTACTACTTGCCCAACCGACCGATGGAAGAACTCTGCTATGAGATTAACCTGCGGTAAATCCCTTGATACACTCCATTTCAGACTCGACTTTTTGCCGAAGCTCAGACGTTGGTACAGGATCGGGAACGTTGGAAGCACTGTCTCATGAGCCTGCCTTTGCTTGTACAACGAGTCATCCAAATAGATTGATTAATTCCAGAAATAAAAATTTCAAACTTCACAGCGAAGAAAATTTGCACCATGTGTAAAAATCTTCCGCTACAATGTATGTTAATAAATGGAAGAAAGAAACATGAGGGACAAAGATACACAGTAAAACTCACTTCCTAACGTGAAATTAAAAAGATCTGAATGATTTGTAAAAAGCAAACAAGCGCAACCTGTGCAGTCGCATCTTGCATAGCAACTCGATCCGGTCTCAGTTTGAGATAGCTTTTTCCACGAACCAGTTCCTGGCTTTCGGGATGGTCGATATGTGAAAAAAGGAGTTTTTCACTGAGGGTAAGAGGCCTCTTCAGCCTG
>UZAM01006672.1:7283-23560 GCA_900618415.1 Soboliphyme baturini
ATGTCGAAGTGTGCGAAAAATTTATCCACCTGCCACTCATGGCACTGACGAAGTCGAAAACTATACTGGCTCGGTCGTCGCCCGGGTTACCAAGGGTCGCATAGGCTGTTCGACGAATGAGACAGACTGCGAAAAGTCGACGATCAGAACCTGCTCATTGCCCTCTGAAAACCGGTGGCGTAGCAGAAAACAACGGCTGAAGAAGATCGATGGAACGACGAAGTTGTAAGCCAGCAAAGGAGTAGCTATCCGTTCTGAACGAAGGAAGCAAACAGCGCTTTGGAATTATAGTACGTCAGAAAATGACACCAACAATGGCAGCTTACAGTTGGAAATTGGAACATATCCTTACTCAGAGGGAAAAAGCAGGAGTCAGTTGTTGAGGCCAAAAAGGACCGATTCAACATTGTGAGACCCGCACCAACAAATTACCAACGCTCTCGAATCCTGAATCTCTGCGGATGGAAGCTACTGTACTCAGGTGTCGATATAACGACACCCGTTCACGCCGGTGTTGCTGATCTGGTAGAACCCAACCTTGCAGACAGAATCACTGATTGAAAGCTTGTCAGCGGAAGGGTAATAATCCTCCGACTGAAGCTACAACAGGCTAAAGCGGACCTTGGTGCAGGTCTATGCGCCCATTTGGAGAAAAAATATGAGACCTTCCTTAAGGAAGTGCAGTGTGCTCTGTTCGAAGTGCCGAATACAGAGTCTCTCGTACTCATGGGCGATTTTCATGGGCATGTCGGAGTAGACGCTGAAATATGGAACGGCGTAAAAGATAAAACGGCCCTGGCGACCATAACAATAACGGCAGCAAGTTGTTGCGGTTTTGTGCGAAAACGGATTGTCCATTATGAACACCTTCTCTGAGCATCGAGGAGTGCATCAGTGTATCTCGTACCGGTAAGCTTGTGCACAGAAGTCGATGATCGATTTGATAATCATATCGTCTGACTTAAAACGCTCGGTAATGGAAGTTCGAGTTAAGAGAGACGCAGAGCAATCAACCGACCATTATCTTGTTGCTGGCAAGCTGCGCTGTAAGAAATGTAGTACCATACCAAGACCTGGTGGCAGAAGCGACCGGAGAATCAAATGGAAAACATTATCTACAGTGGACACGAGAGCGAAATTTGCAAGCAACATTGCATGACGGTTTGAACAGATCCCGGTGATGACAACTGATGTGGAAACCGAGTGGCAACTCTTTAAGAGCGGCATACTGGACGCTGCCGCCGAATGCTGCCGATTTAAACGTGTTGGCCTGCCGCCTGGGCGTCAGAAAAGATCTTCATGGTAGACAAAAGGGATACAACTGGCAATTAAAGAAAGCAGAGTTCAATGGATCGTGCGATATGGCGAAACACGCGAGGCGGCAGCGAAAGCAGTGGCGAAAGCCAACGCTGATTTTTAGTGGGGAAGAAATTCGGTGAGGTGTTGGAGTCGAATTTGCGCACTGCAAACAAAGTATTCCCGCCGACCATCCGCCGGCTCCGAGGTGAAAAGAAGGGCAATCTCAGAGTCTTGAAGGATAGCATCTTACCAAAGATGATGACATTCTTCGGCGATGAAGCGAGTACTTTGTGGAACTCTATAACCTCGCGCAGTCGCAGGAAAACTCGGCTGTAGAGCAGAAGTGTACGGATATTACCATCTCTGTTGATGAAATTATGCAAGGTGGGTAAGGCTTGAAAAATAGAAAGCCTGCTGGAATGGATGAAATCCGCCCTGAGATGCTCAAGGCATTAGATGAACAAGACATGTGCTGGCTTAAACGTGTCTGTCACGCTACGATGGTTGCGGGAAAGACACTAGCCGACTGAAGAACTGTAGTTATTGTGCCCATTTTCAAAAAGGGAGACCTCAAGGAATGCTTTAATTGGTTATTGAGCCTCCAAGGTAAAGTGTACCCAAAGCGCTGGAAACGAGGTGCCCCAAAATAGCTGACGTCAAGATGAAAGAAGAGCGTTATGGCTTCCGGCCCGGTCGGAGCACCTCTGACCATATTTTCCCTGCGCCAAATTGTTGAGAAATCGTGTTAGTACGCCCGTCCGGTATACATGTGTTTTGTTGACATAGAAAAAGCCTATTACCGGATCCGATGCAACACTCTGTGGTCATGCCTTCGAGCATTCGGGATGGATGGCCAGCTGCTAAGGGCCATCCAATCACTGTGTTTTGATAGCAGGTGTTGCAGGCGTCAAGTAGTAACCCTTCAACGTTGGCACTGGTTTCCGCCAATTCTGCCGTTTTTGTTGTGCATGAATAGAATAGTCAGGAACTGCCGAGGCGATGAGTGAATCGGTCTAGGAGTTGCGAAGACGAGAAGATTGCTGTTTGCAGACAACGTTGTTTTATTCGCGTGTTCTGAAGCCGATGTAGGTGCTCCTACAAAAATTCGCAGCAGAGTGCAACTTGACTGGCATGCGTGTCAACGCACCTAAGACGAAAAGCCTAGTGCTTTCTCGTTCTCTTGGCTGTTGGTCTCTTCAGATTAATGGTGAGAGAGTGGAACGGATGGAGAAGTTCAAGTACCTCCAAAGTCTATTTACTACTGATGAAAAATTGGAGGAAGAGATCGACCGGCGAATTGCAGTAGTCTTTGAGGTTCTACGTGAACTAGGCCGATCCACTGTAGCTGAAGCAGAGCTTAGTTTGGAAACTGAGCTTTCGGTATTCAATCGATGTTAACTCCTTGCTTATCTACGGTCATGAGTCTTGGACCATGACTGAAATGCTTCGAACCCGGGTACAAGCTGCTGAATGGGCCTTCTTAAACGAGTGGCTGGCCTTACGCACCTGGATATGGTCCGAAATACTGACGTCTGCGAGAGCCTTGGTCTACAGCCTTTGCTTCTTTAGATTGGAAAGACTCATCTGCGACAGTATGTGTTACAAATGCCTCCAAAAGTAAAGGCTAGGCGACTGCTTCTTGTGAAACCGACCAGCAGATAGTCAATGGGACGACCAAGGTTAACTTCGCGCAAATATATGGAACGAGTCTATACCAAACTCCATTTGTCTTCTGCAGAAGCTCAAACTCACATGATCAGGGACGTGAACGTTGCACAGGATCAGGAATGTTGGACGTTCTGTCAATCTCGTCAGACTCCCCCGACCGGAAAAGAGAAGCAGCCACGGAAGATGACGGTCATATTTTATTTTGTCTCAAACACAGCAATGCCGAGAGTCTAACTGTGTAGTGTTGTTATTCATTCAGTCACGGTTTCGGCAGCTTTCGCATATATCCCTAGCAAGGTATAAAACAGCATTCCGTGTTTTCGGTTTTTTTTTCCCAGAATTTTATAAAACCTGCAAACTTAGTAATACTGTGATAACTTATAAGACCACGCCATGTAGAAAGTGGTAAGAGAGTCGAGAGTGGTGTCTTTTCTTTTTACCTTGTGGATTTGCAGATTTTATACTGACTTGCTTCTGCTTTTGTATTATTTAGAAGTATGTAAATAATGGGTATTTCATGGTTCGATGGACTTCGTTTGTACGTCTGTACTTTTACATAATCTATGAACATAGAACCGTCAGTTCGGCTTTTGCACTTCCAGTTGATGTTTACGTTTACATACAATTTCAGTCGCTCAGGAATGGATGAAACAACATCGACGTTGAAGGCCTAAGCAGGGATAGAAGGGAGGAGGTTTGGGGATCGCGGCGAGGCCTCCATAAAACTAAACGATCTAGCCCTCGTGATATTGCAAATATCAAATGTTATGCCTGTTCTGTCATCAGTCGGGTTAGGGCTGATTGATGAGGGACTGAGGAATGCGGTGAATAGTCAGGGGACAGAATTTGCTGATCGCTTTCCGGCAACCGGACGGGTAGCAGCACAGTAACAGCTACCGAAGATATACGAAACGGCAACGAAGCCACCAATCATCAACGGAATCTCTAGCCGTTCCAAAAGGAGGAAGCAGATAGCGTGATGTGATGATAGCACGTCACAAGGCTCCACGGAAACGACACCCCAGTAGGACATTACAATCTGATATTTGAATATGTCCTCACTCAGAGCGAAAGAGCATGCTCTACTTGATGAAGCCGCAAGGTACCAGCTCGACATAGTTGAACTCTCGTCGACGAAGCATAAAATCTTTGAAATTTAATTCTACTTAGGCCTCGACATCACGACGTGCTCTTGACAATAGATCCCAACATCACTGACAGAATAACTGAATGGAAACCTGTCAGTCGGAAGAGTGGCAGTCTTCCGACTGAAGTTACGACATATCAAGGATTTGATTTTGCTGGAGGTCAAATTTGGAGCTTTAAATATAATTGTTTCCTTGAGGGAGTAGAAACTATACTGTAGGAAGTGCCGACAACAGAACCCATTATTCTGACGGGAGATTTGAATAGATATGTCGAAGTAGACATTGAAAGAACGAAGAAACGACCCTAGCAACCTCAAAAATAACGGCATGAAGTTGTTGCGGTTTTGTGCAAACAACGGATTGTCCATTATGAGCACGTTCTTCGAGCATCGAAGAGTGCATCAGTACACCTGGTACCGGGAAGCTTGTGCACAGGAGTCGATGGCTGATTTGATAATCGAATCATCTGACTTAACGTCGCTCTGTAATGGATGTTAGCGTTAAGAAGCGCAGAGGTGTTAACTGATCACCATACTACGCTGTGAGAGACGGAGTACTATGCGAAGACCTGGTCGCAAGTCGAACGAGATAATCAAATGTGAAACTATCTTTGGCGGATACATGAGACGAAGGTTTGACCAGGTCCAGGTGATCCGGAAAGAAGGTGCCGCAAAATAACTGATTCCAGGATATAAGAAGGGCAGGGTGGCTTCCGGCTCGGTCGGAGCACATGTGACCATATATTTGCCCTGCGCCAGATTGAGAAATCGTGGGAGTACGCCCGTCCGGTATGCATATGCTTTGTTGACCTAGATAAAGCCTATAACCGGATCCCACGCAACAGTCTGTGGTCATGCCTGCGAGCATGTGAGATAGATGGCCAGATGCTGCTGGCCATCTATTCACTGTAGTCTGATAGAAGATGCTGCGTCAGAGTAAATGGCATCAAGTCGAAGCCTTTCAAGGATAGCACTGGTCTCGGCCATGGCTGCGTCCTTTCCCCGCTTCAGTTACAACCAGAGCGATGAAGCGATGAATGTGGCAGCGTAGAAGATGTGCAGACGAAAATGTTTCTGTTCTGTGGCGACCTTGTTTTGATGGCATCTTCTGAAACTGATCTCAAGCGCTCTCGGAAAAGGATTGCAGCTGCGTGAAATATGGCTGGCATGCGGAAGAACGTGTCTAAAATAAAATGCTTAGTATTTTCTCGTTCGCCTGCTCCCTGCATGAACGAGGCAGCCGTGGGACAAGTAGAGAAATGTACGTACCTCGGGATCGCGTTTACTGGTGATTCAAATAGCGATCAACCTGGGAATTGGAATGATCAGTCTCATCCTGTGTAAAATTGGCCGAACCGTTGAGGCTTAGGCGGTGCTGAGTTTGTGTTCGAGTGGATCTTTAGGCTGATGCTCATTTATAATCATGAGTTGTGAGCCGTGATTGAAAATCTTCGATCCGGGGTACAAGAGATTGAAATGAACTTTGAGAGACGAATCTCTCGGTTCACACATCTCGACATTGTCCGAAGTACAGATATTCGAGAGCCTTGATGTACAGCTGTTCACAGATTCAAATGTCACAGCTGCGGTAGTTTTGGCACGCCATGTGATTGCATCCGGAAATGTATGCGAAACAGCTGTTGCTTGTCGAATTCCCCGGGGAAGCCAAAGAATTACCTGATTAAGTACCCACAACGAGTCTCCTTTAGACTCTGGTGATTTTGTTCTGACACTCATATTCTGGCGCAAAATCTGGAACGTTGGATGCAATGTTTTTTGCGTGCTTCTCCGCCACCCGGAAGAACGAATATAACCCATTGACTGATAAATGAAAATTGTCCAGCCAAGGATTGGCCGCATTGTAAATTTGATAACTTGCATTGTATGAGAGACTAACATCATAAATCTTTGCAGTAGACGAAACACATGAAATCTAGCTGTTGTATCTGGCGCTTAGTATGATGCTGTAGTGTTTGGAAACTTGTTTGATAGGGATGATGATCGCATAAAACCAACTTTGTTTCTATGTCAAGAGAAGTAAGCAATGACCAAAGGCCGTAGGAGGTCGTGCGGCAGGTAAACGTAGGCAGCGTATATCCTCCTTGAATAGTCCTGAAGGATTATTCTACCTCGAAGCCGTCAGATAACCATGCAGTGGTAACCATAGGTTGAGAGACCTCGTACTTTCATGAGGTGTTTCATCGCACCGGTTGTTAAGTTTTCTTCATTTTGTATAGATCACTTGAACTATTTACGTTAATAAATACTGTTAAGTCAGTGACTTAAACACTGTTCTTCATTACTAGTTATGAATTGATTAAATATTATTTTGTTTTTATCCACTAATGATGTCGATGGTTGTCGTGATAAGAACAGATAAAGACATCGTTGTATCGTTCGTTACGTTCATTTTAATTAATCTACTCGAACCTCATGAATCAAAAATTAAGGTTAATAATTAAATAAGACGTTTAAGATTTCTTTACTAAGTTTCTTGTGTTTTTCTAAGCATGCACCGCCTAGTGGTGATTCAACTGATCAGTTTATATTTGGATTCGTGCTGTTCATTAAAATTCAAATTGGAACAGGACGAGTTTACTGTTGTAGTAGGTAGATAGTATCTACCTTTTAGTAATGCGAGATTATGACCCAAACCCCGATGCATTATGAAGACAATAGCCGATGATCGATGGTCATTGGCAGCCATGCAGATCGAATGAAATGAAAACATCGTTTGAGACAGAGATTTACACTGGTTTTCGTCCTGAGGATGAATGGTATGCTAGATGTAACACGATAGGCATTTTTGATCGATAGCTACTAGATGACTAAAGATCTAGTTGCGACATCCATCGTGTTAAATCGATAAATAGCATTAATAATGGCTCTTGGTATTAGCTATTCCATAAGTGCATCGAGCTGCGTAGCCGAAAGCTCTCGACGATCCATAACATGGCCATAAATTTTAAACAGAAGTTTCGACCTCGATTCCGGCACTAAAAACGCTGATGTTAGATACCTTCCTCTGATTCCATTTCTTGTGATGATATGGCTGGAAGCCCATGATCAGGCACAATATCAGGCAAAGTAACGGATACTGAGCTTAACCGTGTATCTGTACAGTCGTGAAGCCGTGCTTGCGGAGAAAGTGGAGTATCATCACTTCACACATAGCGCAAATCCTCGCTCTCGCTCCTCGCTGTCTCTGCGGATTGACCACCGAAGTGATACCTCTCAGTTTTTCACATTTTTTAGAAAATGTATTCAGCAAGAACTAAGAGCAAAGAATTGGATATTATTCTTGCAGCAAAATTGTAGGTCTTTACGTCAGTAGCGACAATTTGGAACATTATCTATACCATTGCATTGCCTGCAGTATAGATATTGATGTTTAGTACTTGAACACGTAGTAGGCATTTTTCATACGTCTTTTTTTCTTCAGTTTGGTTTGTTTGATTAATTGTTTATTTAACGGTGTATTGACATGCTTTATCTATTATTTTTGCAGGAAAGCTTTCATGGCGATCGCACCTAAATTTTCTAGGTATTCAGTTTTCTCATTTAAAATTGTATTTGGCATCCGTGAAAAATTCTGTATTTTTAGATCTCACCCGATCATGTGACTCGTCAGTTCGGAATTTCGTCTTTCCTCTTGAGTCGAGGGTGTTGAGATCACGGCGTACATCGTTTCTTACTGCTGCCGGAGTCACTGTCACACCATTGTACGCGAATGGTCGTCGCATTCCCTATCATTAAACTTGGCTCATTGCTCGTCAGGCAAATAAGTCGACCGTTGGCCAACCAGATCAAGAATGGTGCCAAGCGGAGCAGCATCTTTCGCCGATTCGTTTGCTTACCAATAGCCCAGTGTAAAGAATCGTTATTCTTTGAACTTAAAAACAGTATATTCATGGTTGGTTCTGAGCAGAAATGCCATCTCTTGCCAACCATATTTTGGCTATGTAGTTTGTCTGGCTTTTAACTTCTTTCGCAAGTGGACTATTTTCACTTATGCAAGATTCATTAAAGTACCTATATTGCCTTCAGTTACCTAGGGGAGACTTATGTTGCCGTTTTGCTTAAGCAGATGAAATCAGGCATATTGAGCGAAGTAGGATCGGGTCGTTCCTAACTAACTTCTTAAGCTCATGGCGATACATGCCGATTGGATGACCGGAAGATGAAGATCCGTCGTTAGTAGCGAGGACAGCCAAAACGTCTTGGAAACGATGCGGTTTTTCGACCTAACTGGTATCGATCATCTCAAAGAATATACACTAAAATGTACAAATTTAGGTCGGTTAGTAGTTGCGGCGTTGAGCCTAATTTGTTGTCTCTTTAACAGAAACACACGCATTTCAAACAGTAACTAAAGTAGGCCATTGTATACTTTTTTGTGTATTTCTTGGTGATGACGGATACCAATTCCGTTGAAATATTTCTCTATTAAGCAAGGAATTTTTTGTTTTTTTCATGGTGATAACCATGAAATAATATGGCTAATCCGCTTTTAACCTTTTCGTTTGCTCATGTTCTAACGAAGCAGAACTATATTAACAAAACTCAGGACGCAATTCCATGAAATTTAGCGTAAATCTCATCGTCTACGCGTTTTGCATGTAAATGCCATCATCATACCAAATTCTCGGTTCCTTTTTCAATCACGATTTGTTTTAGTTTACCACAAAGTGGAAATGACCCGCAAAATGGTGTGGCTCGGGTTCGGAAAACCGGTGGACGTTCCAGCATTGACCGAAGAGGCAGCGGTCGAACTGGGCGCTAATCTCGTTGGGGAGCTAATCGTTTACGTTGTTGCGGTGATCATTTTCACCGTCGAGTACAACAGGTAGTCCAGTTTTCTCTCACGCGTCACCGATGGCCCAATAACACAGGCGAAGGTTCATGTTTCAGTATCAAAGTTGGGTTTCACGTAGCACCGAGATTAAGAATCTATAGCAGCATTTTGAGAAGTGGTAGCACGACCCTGATTGGTTCGTTGCTGTGTGTGCTCTGATATTCTGTCTATGGGGGCGGAATATCCGGTTTTCATGAATGATTTTAGAGCGCTTTTCACCCTGAGCTGACCAAGACGTTCTGTCAGTGAGCAGATACTCTATGCTTTTCTTATTTTTTTGAGAGCCAGTCGAGTTCGATGGTATTATGTTCATGTACAATAGTAATTTGTTGTTGAAAGGACATCTATCTTCGTCAGATTATTAATACTGGATTATTTAATTTATGAAATTTTTCGCAAAGTTGCCTTACTTGAAAAGCATCTTCTGTTTCTGATTTATGTAAAAAATTTGTTACTGTTGTTTTTCGGTGAAGGTTTTTATGGTATTTTTTTAATTTCAGGACGAACGAAAAAGCGCGCATCAAGGAACTCGAGATAAAAAACCAACTGGTGGACCTTGAATACAAGGTTAAATTTCTTGACATCCAGCTGCGCCACCAGGACGCAGAGATACGTAGCATGGAACGGCACTTGGCCAGCAAAACGCGCTTTGTATGTGAGCGGCATAGTCACGAAAACGTCACGAATAATATTTCCGTTCCTACTTCACCTTCTCCTTCGACTACTTGTTCTTCCGGTGAGGATTAAGCTGAAAATTTTCAGCTTTCTCGCTGTTTTTATCCGATATGCTTTACTAAAGATCCCGTTGGCCTGCTCTCCAGTTGCGCAAGTGTCTTGAAGAGCCTCGGACTTTACTAAGTACTGGTTTACGTCATTTTTGAGTTCGACCCTGATTGGTCGTCTTCGTTATTCTCCGTCACGACCGAAACTGTGGCAGTTATTCGCGACTGTGTTCATACGCCAGAATCAGCACAAAGTCTGAATGTGATATGCCCGCCGAATTGTCGCCTGATATTAATTAGCTATTTCCATCATTTTCAACACTTTCAGTTGGCTGATAGCCCCTTACGTGCACGTACTGCTGCGATCCTACTCCAAAATTTGCATAAAATCGGTTCACTGCATTGCTGTGTGAGTTTTTTAGGCTATGTAAGAAAAATCTGTGCCATTAACTTCCTAATTAGTCATAAGTAAGTTTTCTAAGCTACTTGTTTTTAGCTACTCGAAGTCAAAGATTACTCTTTAACATCATGCGGCTGATCACATACAAGATGCACGGATCTGCGTCCGTGATTCATATCTCGACTGTTATTGCAGAACGATCCTACTGGGTCACATTGCTTAACTTCGAATGGAAGATTCTCACTGTGTGGTTGCAGCAGCTGTCGGTGAAATTTCACCGTTGGTCCTCTCCACCTCTCTTCCACTAGCAGGTTTGCAGGCACAAAAGACCAGCTTTGTCAAGACGCCGGTCGATTGACGATACAGCTGTTAAATACACGTTTCAGGTATTAAATGCCACGTAGTAATACCTGTCAAACAGCATAATTCAATTTCTTAATTAAGTTGCTTGATACAGACACTGAAAACGTTTTATAGTACAGATTCGATGTTTATGTTGTGGAAGTGCAAATCCGTAGCACCATCACCCCCATTTGAGGCAGGGTTTTCTAATTGAAAGCCTGTAGCTTCTTATATATAGTCTGACTTGAGCTGCACGCAGGACACTAAGAACCGTTTTTGTTCGTTCTTTCCATTTCTTTCTACCTTGGCAGATGCTTTTCGCTGCTATCCATGCTCGTCAGGCGTCATGAACAGTACGTTTGCCCTTCACTTCAGCCTAACGGAATTCCAGGTGACGGTCCTGCAAGGCTTGGTTCGCTCAGATTTTCCTTCGTGAGTCCCGGCACACGGCAGTTTCTCATCCTTACTTCAGAACGGTGCCTTATTTAGCGGAGGATCAACTCAGATGATTTACGCGTTATATAAAGCTTTTATTTATCCAAAGGAGCTGTTCAAGCAGGCTGTGGATCCGGTATTTAAGTATCTGATGTATCTAGCATAATTTTGTTCCCTAGAACTGCTTACTAAAAAGTTTTTAACCGTTGAAACGTCGTTCTTTCTTAAACTTACCTGATGTGGCCAATTCTAGCACCCGTTTACATGAAATTAATGGTGAGGGCGTTGATCTCCATTTCCATGTCATCAATCAGGAGTGTTTTACTTTTAAAGGCAACTATTGTATAGGCAGTTTTCCATTCTCCTGTTTTCTTCGCACTCATTTATTAGAGTGATACTCGTTTATCAATTTTGGAAGGAAGAAAGACAAGTTGGGACTCAAACCCAGATGCTGACTGATCGATTACTCCGATCTGAAGCACTGAATGGCAAATTGCTCAAGAAATTCGTTATAAAGAGAAAATCCTCCAGAGTTCGAAGCTGACCTCTTAGTTACTATGTCGTTGTCGCATCACGACCCGGCTGTTTCAGCAAGTGGTCCTATTCGTTCGCTACCGCCTAAACATCGAAGTATGTTTTTGACAAGGGGATTGTTACTGCTCTACTGTGTTGAATACATCCTTCTGTTTTGTTAAAGTGATTCAAGTAAAGTGTTAGTGTGTCTTTAAATATACGTTATTTACGGCATGGTAGTTGACCAAGTACTTATGTTGAATTATTCAGAAAAAGGGCTTATATTAGTATGTTAAATTCAGTCTAATATTTGTCAAATACCAGTGACCGATACAAGGTTAACCGAAGTTCGTCTCGAATGATCAAACCACGTTGCAATTTAATAAGTTTCCGTTTCTACGGCTGATTCTGGTGTCTGAAAATTACAGGCAAAATTACAATCTTCGTAACCAAGTCGACGACCCAAGTAGAGATAAAAGCTTGATTGGATGGACTTATTCAGAACTGTTTCAGCTTCGTCAAATCTCTTACGAAATAGTACCGGAGCCGAAAGTTTGCTTTGCGCTTCAAACAACTACAAACATAAAGCATAAATTTTAACTTAAAATATTTGATAGACAAGCCGAAATGTTGGTGCCAGTTCATTATCTTCATAAATTTTGCTGTTTCATAATATGATACAATCCATCAGTATATCAAGAATGATTTTCAGTTTTATTACAAAACAATTTAAAAGTTAAGAAAACGAAGCAGCAATGTTACAGGTACAGACCCTCTGGAGCTCCTTCCTTTTTGCGGTATAGGACGTTTTCCTTGGCTTTTTTGAAATCTTCCAACGCCACCTTCATACGCCGCTCTCGCAAAGCCAACAGACCGGCCTCAGTGCATATTGCCTTTAAAAACATTTACTCGATGACTAGATATAAAACGTTGTTTTGCTCTATTATCGGTTTACTTTGATATCAGCGCCGGAAAGTTCGTCTTTGGACAAAACTAGCATGTCAAAGTTTACGTCGTTGGACAAGGTCATCCGGCTTGTATGTATCATGAAGATTCTGCGAAGCGTGTGCTCGTCAGGCAACATGAACTCGATTTTACGGTCGATTCGTCCCGGACGGATCAAAGCTGGGTCGAGCGTGTCAATACGATTAGTTGCCATAATGACCTATATATAAATATTAAATTTGCGATGAGCTGAACAGCCAAATTTAGCATGAGTACCAAAATATAATAAAACTATCATAGACTGCTTTTCGTAACTTGTGTTACCACGACCATTCTGTACCTCAGCATTTTTTTAAAGTTTAACCACTGGTTGAAACTCATACCCAGATGAAAGGAAGTCATAACCTTCAATGAAGAATAAGCTACCGAAAGTCATCGGCTTCCAAGACAGATTGCGGTTCAGATTTGATCAAGCTATATGATGATAACAGAAACAACTTGGGGGTGAAAGTTCAGTGACAATGTGTTGCTGCGAAACAAGTTGCGTGACGACATTCCATTGATCACTCCAACTGTACGAGATTGTACATTCATTCCTTTAAACAGTTTCATCGCCATATTTTGGACTGAGGGTGACGCCGGTATGCAGCGTCGAAACGCTTTGATAAATAACACGTGTGTGCAATCTGTTGCCTAAAAGGAATGTTTGTAACGACTCGAATGCTAATCTTCCTTACACTTTCAAGACACATATCTGGATCGCTCCTTATCATAAAGTTAATGGTGGGGCGCTAACCGTCGTTTCAGTGCAATCAGATTGGAAAGCCGTAGGTTGGAAATCAGCAAAAATCAGCGTGGAAAGCCGTTTTCTAAAGGTCGAGCCACAGCAATCACGTGGCAACCATAATGTATAACTGCTTGCTTCTTTTCCTCAGAGCAATTAATTCTTTGAACCGCGGAAGAAGGGTGAGTGACCTGACCGGGGCTCAAACCCGAGATTTCTCAGTTATCAGTGCAACGTTCTATCGGCTGAGCAACCTGGGGTAAGTTTAAGTTTCCTCTGGAGTTCGAAGCAGACCTCAGGCACTGTGGCACAATGCCGATACCTAAAACTATGAATCAAGAAACGATACAACTACTATAAGACAATTAACACAATTTTCCAGTATTTTACCGTCTTGTCCAGGATTCATCAGACTAAGCATTACTCACCTTGACATCGCCTCTTGAATCAAAACCGTCAAGCTGGTTGAGCAGTTCCAACATGGTGCGTTGGATTTCTCGCTCGCCACCAGAATTCGACTCATACCGCTTGGTTCCGATCGCGTCAATCTCGTCAATAAATACAATCGACGGAGCATGCTCCTCGGCCACTCGAAATAACTCTCGCACGAGTTTCGGGCCGTCGCCCAAATATTTCTGGATCAGCTCTGAGCCGACAACGCGAAGGAACGTAGCTGACGTCTGATTAGCGACCGCCTTCGCTAACAGCGTCTTGCCTGTGCCCGGCACGCCGTACAAAATGACGCCCTTCGGTGGCTTGATTCCCATCTCTTCGTAGTATTCCGGATGTGTCAACGGAAGCTCGACCGATTCCTTAATTAATCAACGTATTAACTATAATACGGTAGGGTTTAATGATATCATTAAAACAAAATCATGTCTACTAACTTATCTAAAATGCAAGTATGAAGAACACCTATAGCTAAACACAAGAGTATGTATAGTACATATCATCAGTGAGAGCTCTCTTCCCAATACAACAAAGAAATTTGCATTCCTCCGCAACCTGCCCTGGTGAACGATCGCTACCTGGAGATTTAGGATAAGGAAAGAGACAGCTTGTTGAATTACTTATAGATACCTCAAAAAATTTCCTGTTCCTGTTCAAGAGTAAATTAAGGACCATTTGAGAATCAAAGATGTTGCACAACCATTACCCAACCAAAATTTATATATCACTACTAACAGACATGCATATGATCAACTACCTTAATTTCTTGAATCTGTTGATCAAGTCCACCGATATCTGCATACGTTTCCTGCGGGGCCTTTTCCAGTTTCATGACGCTCACCATTGGATCGATATCGTCTGACAAAACACCAATGACCGAATGGGTCTGCAAAATAAGTCGCTTAGGACGGCATACTAGAAACAATTAATAATAATCCTTAATTTCTGGAAATCTGTACCGAGAGTATGCCCTAACAATATCCTACCAACCTTCCACCTAAGGCAAAGCCTGACATTACCAGTTCAAACATTTAATATTAAATATACATTAGCTAAAGTAATCTGAATATCTACTATAAGCGTAGTAAATGAACCGCTAAAGTTTACAATGTACGACAATCGCTAATCAACTGCCTTTTGTAAATCGCTAGGGTGGTGCAGTGTTGAGCAATTTTTTGTAAGGTCCATATATAGGTAGTTTTATCTTGTTTAGGGGACGTCGGTCGCTTGACGCTGACTGCCACCACATGGTACGTCCAGTTCACACTGTGATAAAAAGATATAAAAGTGATTCCAAAGATAAAACAACAGCAAACATCCAAGGTAGCTGGCCAGAAACCAGCAATTCGCTGAATACACAAAGCACTGGGAAGAAAGGACAACAAGGAGCTGAACCAAACTTATGGACAAACAGAACATCAAGCCTGACACAAGGATCGGATTGCAAACATATTCGACAATAGCAAATGATGAAAAGATGTCCACACAAGTCTTGCTCAAATTTAGTAGTAAATAGGTGGGTGACAAATAATGTACTGAAAGTGTTCTTCATTTTAAATCAATACATGAACGCAAAGTAACAAACAAAAACGAGGCGGATGATTGAGCTCCAAATAACCTACTCCCTTACATATACAGGTTGCTAAAAATCATGCCCAATGAAGAGCCAGGTTTCACAAGTCCCTCAGCGCAGTTGCGAATGAAGGAACAAAAACAGCATAAACAAAAACAAAATAACAGCAACAAAGTACAGTTCAAACCTATTACGAAGCACGAACACATATCACCTTATGGTTTAGAAGCACTGTAGATCCGGGCTCAAGTTGGTCCTTGTCAACGAATGTTAGAATGGTGACGTAGTGTTCCGAACCGACGCTGGTTGAGACGATCGCATGGTTATCGTCGATTATCTCTTCTAGATTGCCGACGGCCATAGGCGTTCCGCGCAACTCATCAACTCGACTCCGCTCCTCCTGAAAATGACAGTTTTCGTCAACCCTATGACAGCCAACCGATCAGAAGACTAAGCGTCGCCTATGACACTAACCTCGTGTCGCTCCTCCTGAGGTTTCAGTCTCTCTTGATTTCGTATGTACTCTTCCTCCAGCAACAGGTAGTCTTTTATGCGTTCAAGTTTCAGCAGCTTCAATCTGCACCGCGTATGTGGTGTCACCTTGGGCAACTTCGTCGCCGCATCTGGTCCTTTGCTCTTCTTCTTTTTCTTGCCGATTCTTGTCGGAATCGGAGGTTCATACTTTCGTTTCTTGTCCTGAAAATAAAATTATGTTGAAAATTTACATTTGGCTTCTGCAAAAAAATCAAAGCTGTTTAATCGGATACTAGAAAGTCAAAACAGAAGCCTTAAAAACAACTGTTAACCCTTGAGCAAAAACCTGATGTAAAACGACACCTATTTATGGAATCACATCAATCTTAATAGATTGAAAATGACTAAGCTAAGTGGCTAATACATTCTTCCAAAGCACCCAACTGTATGTCCAGAAATGCTGTTTAGGTGGAGAGAATGGAAAGAAGGAACACAGATCAACGGAACGCAGCTCAGATATATCAGACCTGCTGACAATCACTGTTTAACAGCATGGCATTAAATGTTGAAAGCACCTGACAAAGATCGCGTTGCGCCAACAAAAGAGAAAACGTTGGGTCAAAAACAAAACACAGACAACTACAATAAAATATTTGCAGAAGGATCAAAT
>UZAM01006673.1:38798-52080 GCA_900618415.1 Soboliphyme baturini
AGGTATATCCACGCCTCGGGAATAGGGAATCGGATCTGAATCTGCTCACACGGCACCTGTCGGGCCTTGCGACTTCTGAACGTGGTCACCATGCATTCGATGCGGATCTCGATCTACAAACGATTTCCGATTTTGATGACGAGGCTGCGTGCTTCGGCAACATCAATTGCTTACCTTGGAACCTGCGATGTTCATGATAGCCTTTATCTGAAGCGGGAGCTCCTTCGCTTTTGGTGGTCTCACGCGGAACCGCATCACCTCAAAGAGGCACGCATCCAGAGGCATCATTCTGATCACTTGTTCGTTGTCGTACGCCTGTCGATCGACACATCTATGCAACTCACACTGTTCGAACCGAATCCATCTCTCGGTGTACATTGGCATGATGTCCTTTCGCCTGACGATCTCTTTGCCATCTCGGCGACGGTCGTTCAAGCCGATTTCCACCCACGGCATGCCGCTAACGAATGCCAGGCAGAACATACGCACCCTTGCCTTCTGACTTGTGGCGATACTGCTTTTGTTTACTGTAGCTATGTACTCGTCGCAGCAGTGAATCTTAAAACATCAACATGAATATCAGGTGTTGTCGACAGAACGAAGTGCAAAATATGACACCGACGTGCAGTAGCAAATGATGAAGACAATGGAATATTTTTAGTGTAAAGCACTTACTCTTTAACATTCTTGCCACCTCTTGGCGCTTTTTGAAAGATTCATTTGATGAAACATCTCTGATCATTTTCCTGTTTCGTCCATATTACATTTTTTCTACTTATCGTTGCTTAAACTTCTTCGGTGTGTGTTCCTTTCCGGCATGATCGTGTTCAGTACGATGTCTCTCATTCATTTCTCATTAATTCTGCCTCATGTCCGTGGCATAGCGACAGTTCATCGCTGAACTGTACTTGGCAAACTCTGATCAGAGCCGTCAATCAATGCACAACGTGAACCCTGCATTGGTAGTTTGACGGAACCGTAGTAACCGGAAGCTGACAAGCTTCAAATTCCCTTACGGCATATTTTCAATCGAGCGTCAAAGCCAACGACTATATTGCACTATCTGCAAAGAACGGCTGAAGAACATGTGTAAAGCAAGCCATTGTCCGGTGAATCAAGCTTGACATTTGAATCAGGCTATTTCCCTATACGGTTCCTGATGTCAATTTATGTATCTACACTTCATAAGCAGGCTGACAAAAACTTCGTCATTACTTCACTAGTCAGCATGGTACAAAACCACCTTCAATATAATTTCCTGACTAGATGGCTGCTGCCTACATGTGGTGAGAAAACATACCCGTAAAGGGATCTTTCCTGAAGAGTCTGATGTGTTTATTTTAAATATAAATTTGGGTATTGACTTACGCAATATTGTCATAAAGAATGATTCGTGCAAGTCGTTACAGGGGGTCATTTGGAAAAAAGCACTACAAACTCTTTGACCCAGGGGTTCTAGAGGCCTAAGACACGTATAGGCATTTCAAGGATGGGAAATAAATACTTCAACAGTATCGAAAGACAAATGTGTTCTTCCCAGTTGGTGGTGCCAAAGATAATGCTCTCATAAGCAGCAAATATGCATGGCAACATTGTGAGTTTTTGGCCTGCTTTAAACATTTTACTTTATTGTTTTCATATCATGCAAAAGATCCCCAATTGAGTTAAGAGATCCCCTTTTTATGTGCTTATACCGATTACGAGGATTATAACCGGTCGGTAGTTCAGATCTGAGGTAGAAAAGATATAGTGCATTCCAGATAAAGGTGTTTGTGCGAGCATGGCACTGCATGACATAGAGACACCTATTCTCCCTAAGAGCATAGTGCCGTCTGACTCAAGTAATACAATGACAGCTTTAAACCCCAGTACAGTTGAATACTTTAACAGCCAAGGTGTGATAAGAAAAACATCTCTTCCCTGATCAACCACTCAGGTTAGAGGCAGAGTTAGAGAATTGAGCCAATTTCACCCAAGTATTTTGGCTCCATCATCGATAGTGAGGGCACTATATAACCGGCTTTAAATAAGTTAATCGACGTGTTCCTCAGAGCTTTTGGAAACTCATTCAGCATCTAGGCTGAGAAACGAGTAATTCCGTCCACAAAAATCGGTCTTTACCTTGCTCTTATCAATCCAGTGTTGCTATACGACATGGAACGATGACCAAGAACAACATTTTCTGCACTGCGTCCACAAAGAGTCCCTTGCCCATGATTAGGGTTAAACGTCAAGATCATATAAGGAATGACTGCTCTTCTCCTGGCACAGGTATCATCAGTAGATATGCAGATTGAAAAAAGGAGGGAAAACGGATTGAGGATAATTATTTACTCTAATCCGTAAGCATTTGGTTAGTGAGCCTAAACACGCAAGAGCCGCTGGCCAAATAACCTGCATACATTCGGGAAGGAATAAGATAGAGGTAGATCTGCTTTCTAACAGTGATTGTTCCTTCTACAAGGCAGCAGCCGGTGATTTACTGCAAAAGTGTCGAAAAGCTACGAGCACATTGGGCATTAGGGGCCAGAGACTGTTATGCAAGTGGCCTAAGACAATAATCTCAAAAATCACTATATAGTGTATACTGTAATATTTTGTCTTAATTATCGCGCTGATAAGGGAACAGAATGTTTTGGTTCCAAAGTTTCCATGGTAAGTTTGTTATAATATTTTCAGTCTTGACTAGTATTTCAACCTATATGTTTCGCTTTTAGAAATCTACCGCCTTAATCACGGATGAGAAAGGGAGACGGATCGCAAGCTGATGGCGAGGTTTGCCGCCAAACTTAGCGACCTGTCCGTTATTACATTGCCATTAACGAACGCCATACGGGTTCGGCCTCTGACCGAGTTTCCAAGGGCCACGCAGACTGGAGGGAGACTGAGGCAAGCTGTGAAAACTCAGCAAACAGAGCTTGCTTCATGAATTCTGGCAGGTGAACGAAACCGCTACTCGATATGAACGGAGGAGGAAGACAGCATAGTGTCATTACAGAACGGTAACAATACCAAGTAACTGTTTGGTAATTAGAACATCTCCTCACTCAGTGAGAAAGAGCAGATGCTATGTAAAGAGGCTGTGAGGTACTCACTGGACAGATTTAGCATCTAGTCCACGAAACGTCAAAACTCTGGAATTTGGATCCTCTGCGGGTGAAATCTATAATTACTCAGACCGGTTGTGGTGCTCTGGTAGAACCAAACTTGGCTCACAGAATCATTTAATAGAAGCCTGTCAGAGGAAGTGTAGCAATTCTCTGACTGAAGCTACAACGGGCCAAAGAGATCACCTGGTTACAAGTTTATACGCTCAATATGAAGGGAGAATTTGACTCCTTCCTTGAGAAAATTGAGTGTGCTCTGTAAAGTGCCAACGAAGGAGTCCCTGAATCGCTGAGCTCACACAACTCGACATAGTTTCGAGCACAAATATCTTGCAAGCCTTGCTGTTCAGTCTCTGACTCTTTAGATTGAGAAGTCACAGATGGGATGATTTGGACAGTTCTTGCAAATGCTTCGAGAATCAAATTCGAAGGAGGTACTGTTTGTTCATCCGGCCATCCAAATATCCCGTGATTGATGAAGAATAACCTTGGTCAAGTCTCTCAAAGGGCTCTGTTGCAGATTGAGCTTATTCTCTGTCGAAGCCCAAACCCTTGCGCAAGGCTGGGAACGTTGCAGACACTGCTGATGTGTTTGCCTCCACGACATGAAAGGATGAGGGGTCATCAAAAGTGATTGACTGGTTGACCTTTCTGTCCTTGGTGCGGCAATGCGATTTTTTTCAGAATTCCAAATATCTTTTATTTAATAGTACATTTAAACTGTGAATCTAACGAGACTAACCTGAATTTCATCCTGACGGTATTTCGTTGTTTTATCGCGCTTCGTTTCCATGCGAAACAAGACGTCTTCCACGCGATTTACAAAATTTTGCACATCTTCGAACGTTAAGCTGCCCAGCTTTACGATTTGCAGAAAATTGGCCGTATGCTCCAGAGGTAGTCCAAGTTTGGTGAACTGGCCTTCGACCAATTTTGGAATCTGACCGGGTCTGATACCAACGCGTTCTTTGTACAGTATGAATTGTAATTTCACAGTATGAATTTTACCATATACGTCGTATTGCTGAAGACAGATTTCTGACAGACTGTAGGTCACTTTAAGCGGTATTTCATGGAACGGTAGCTGTTCGTTTCTGCTGTGGAATAGTAGGATGGAATCGCCCTTGATTCGGACGAACGCCATCTTCCAGTAACGCTCTCCCACCATTTTCTTTTTGATTGGGTACCTTATCATCAAGTCGTACTCATCAATGTTAGGTTTCGCGATGAATTCTTCCAGCTCTTCAGCGTCGTCTTCATCGTACAGGGGAGATAAACTTTCCTCATCGTTGTCCTCAGCCTGAGCATCCTCTAAATTTATTGCTTTATCCACTGCTTTTTGACCAGCTCCAAAAAATTCCATATTTTTCTGGATTTCCAAGGCGTTCAGTTGCTGTCTGGCCTTCTCTTGCACTTCGGAAATGAGCTCGTTAGGTTGCTTGACCACGAACGGGTCACTATTGGTTGTGGCATCACCAGCGGCCTCTTCTTCTTCAATGGTAGCGAATGGATTGGCGGTAGCAATGGCTGGCTGAGGAGCAAACGGGTCTTGGGATGAGGTGCTTGTGCCTTGTTGAAGTCGGTTGAAAAAGCCAGACTCAGACTGAGGAAGTTGAGTGAACCTGTCGAACGAAATCCATTGCTGTTCTTTCTTCATATTGTTATTGATGTTTGCTGAGGACGTGCATGGGCTTTGCTGATAAGATGACGAGTCGTTCGACGTGAATGGTGACCCGTGGTCATTGGCAGTCGTCAAATCGGACTGTTTTTGGAGCAACGTCGACGTACTTTCGAATGGTGCCTGCACGTCATTCGTTTTCATGTAGGCTGCTGCCGATTCCTGCAGGAACTGAGGTGCAGCCACTTGGGAACTCGAACTTGCCATCACTGGTTGTTCCTGCTGACCAGGGCTCATATGTTCATCATGAGCTCTCTGATCAGGTACTGCCGTTTGACCCTAAATATACATTTTTAGCGCGTCAGAACTTTTTTTCCGGTAGACAGTATATTAGTGTTCTTTATGTTAATCACCTGAACGATGGAAACAGCAGAGATAGTATCAACGGCATTTAGACACTTATAAAACTGCTCGGCTTGAGGGTCTTCCCAAGATGGAAATGAGGTCATTTGATTTGTATCTGGTGGCTTCGAACGTTGAACGCTACCGGCTTCGTCGGCATCTACAAACATGAAGCTCTAATTCTTTACAATCATGTTCCGATAACTGAAATCCAGTTTATCGATCCAACAGACGACTTCGAGCAAGAGAAAATTGTCATTATGACTAGTTATATTTGTAATCTTTCGATAGTCGGACAGTAAAGACTCACGCATACGGATCTGTCAACAAATTTGTAAACAACCTCAAGGAGGTAGTTAATTTTTAATGCACAAAAGGTTAGCAGATCTGTCCATCACGACATTATGTACAGAAAGAGTTTGTTTGATACGGATCTCGAATTGATAAATGCAGTTTGTCTGACGTTTCGGATTGTACGGTGTCGATCATCGTGAACACGTTAGAAACTAACTACAAGTGCGACATATCGATATTAAGTACGCGGTTAAAAAGATTGCCCTCTTGAACGTTGCGCACATGAGGCAAAATATTCAAGTCTAATTTTTAGCACTCTAGGGTGATTATAATTATTGTAAATTTTACGATTTATGTTGCTTACCACTGTATGGTGCGTATTCAGTAGTGAGGAGAAGATTCGAGGCAAACGAGGACAGCGGCGCGACGCCCGAAGAAGAGCAAACGAGGACTTGGACTGGCGAGGGATTACGAGCAAGTTCGCCTCATTGTCGGCGTCCAATTGCGCACGAGCTTTAATATCGACCCGTTCCTAGGCATCGTCGCCATCGAAGTATGACTAACGAGACGTTAGTCGCCGTCGCAAAATCGAACGGCACTCGAAAATTGGTTTTCGAGAAATCGACGGATCGATTCGACGCAGGAACGACCACAGACGACCAACTTTCACGTAAACATCCTAATTTTCTAGCCACACACCATTGGTCGACGATCGGCTGCCGATTACTTGCGGCCAGCCTCAGCCAGTGATCCGGCTTCATAAAGCATAAGCGAAGCATGACTTGAAAAGTCCAACATGAATTGCCGCTTGTTTTCCGCAGTATCGGACAACGACAATTCCTCATAAGTGTTACGTTTCTTTTTGAAACTCCTCGGCTGTCCAAAAAATGCCCTTTTCGCTTCAGATCACTGAAAATCTTCTTGCAACCCAGTCAATCAATTAGGTATCATGGAAGAAAATCCAGCTCTTACTGCTACACGTTCTCAGAGCTGCTGTAGTTTCATAATTTGGCCAACCGTGAATTAAGGTGGATATGATCGTTTACTGTAAGTGCGTTTCAGAGACGGATATGTTACGATTGCCGGCGGAATTGGAAAGCCAATAAGTGGTAGCTACCTTGAAATATCGGGGTTATGTTTCGTGTATGAGTTCGCCTACAAAAAGTGGCAAATTTAATTGGTGCTCAGAAACGGCCTTGTTCAGCCCAACTCAGACCTGTGGTCCTGCACCCAATGTACCGCAGGTACTCAAACGCTGTGAGTGGTGACCCGGTTTTGTGGTGGTTTCCTAGGCAAATAAAAGCAAGGGAGCGGTGCCATTACATCGAGTATATCCAGCAACAGTAATTTTATGATTACAGGCTGAATTTGAAAACTACTGTACGGGAACTACTCTAAAACTACTGTAAATATGTATCAGTTACATATTGACTTACCCACTAAAACGAATTGGAGGTCGGTTCCGCAGATTTTTTGTATTATTATATTAGTATACTATTATTGTGCCCTTTTCTTATAAAAAAAAATGTTGATTCTCACTTTTGAAATTTGTTTACTTAATTTGGTAAACTGAAACAAATGGAAATAGTCGAAATAATAGACAAAATGATGTTTTTGGGAAATGATTCATAAATTGAATGAAGATATTTGCTAGAAATGAATAGCGGAGCAACAGTCTTAGCCTGAGCATAGGGTCAGAAAGGAAACAAAGGGAAAATAAAACATGGCGGGGGGAGGGGGATCACAGGCATGTAGCGCCCATAGGTTTAAAAGACGTCCAGGTAAATCCAGACTTCCCCAACTAGGTTTGCTGAGTTGCTGCCAGCAAGAACCATTTGTTACCAGCAGTCGCTGCGCAAGAAGCAATGAATCACTGAAAGGCTCTTAGCGAAATATATGGCATGACGGCAGGTGATATTGTTCAGCGCCGTCCAGGGAGGCATGGCAACTTCGTACGCACTGAGTTGTTGAAACGTCCATACCGTATGAATCAAATCATTCGTTCGATCACCAGTTGCCTACAGAAACTGTGATGACAATGGAAACACTGTTTCATCTGCATAGGCTTTAAATTCTCCATCACATGTCTGAAAACGGTGTTCAGCGTCAAAGAAGCAAACGTGTGACTGTCAGATGTCAAATGGCACTATGAGGTATTCACTCAGTCATTAGTGCGATGCACGGCGCCTTGAGTTTTTACGCGGCAAGATTTATGCGATTTTCCTCTTGTTCTCTGATGTCTACCGTCAATCATCGTTTTATTCTTTGGTCACTCCCATCAAAGCTCCGTTTGAAAACCAGACAGATTGCATGGTTTCAGATAATCTTCGCCACGCTTTCTTCAGAGATTCGCGCAAAGACTGACCTTCGACGATCGTCGTCGCGTTTGTAATCATAATGCCTTTCCACCAAGCCGAACACCTGCAACGTAATGAGTTATTTTCGCTTCATTTTTTTCTGCCACGCAAAATGATCACCTCTGTTATGTAGCAACCTGCATGGTATAACAGTTACAATCATGTTTACTTGGCAAAACAGTACTCTCAGTGACTGCCATAGTATCGGTCAGAATTTAATACCGTAACTTCTGAACAGAAATGCCTTACGTGGCGTGCCCCTGTGTGAGGAGACCGCGTAAGACCATGCAGACAGCTGTATGCGTGGTTTAAAACAATCTTACACCTGACTTACAAAATCTACCGTTACGTTTTAAAGTGCAGCAGAAAGAATATTCAGTAACATCGTGTAAAGCGATGTCTGTCCGCCGGTTCATTTTCCAATGGATCAGTCGGGGATGACGGTAACGTACGTCCTGTTAACGATCACGATTTTGCTTTCGTTTCTCTCAGCACTGCTGCTTGATGCCCCTGTTGAGGTATGTCACCCTCAATACTCTGTGGACAAGGAGCTCATACGAGACCCGGAGCCAATCGGAGAGTCATCAATGGGCTGCAGGCGTCTATCGCTGAGGAATGTCTTATACGAACGCGAGACGTCAGGCCAAATGCGGTCGACGAACAATTCTGCCTGAAGTTGCCACAATTACTTGCAAGTTTCATATGTTTAATGTCCTTAGCCATCATTCTCTCCTTTCATCTTATGTCTGTATTAGAGGCAAAGAGTTCTAAGTGTATGTACGGCGTGCAGTTGATACTTTCGGTGGTGGAGATTTCCGTGGGGCTATTAATGTGTGCCTGCTTGACGCTCTGTACAGCAAATGGCACCAGTTGTACTGGCTCCTTTGGCAGTCCATAGGCGAAGCATGGAATGGCTCACACAGCAGACCTACGACATCGACCGGCAAGCAGCGGGAATGCGGTCGACGCCCAACATTCCGAAACAGTGGTTCGTTGCCTACGTTTGTTCATTTATCCTCTTGTTCGTGGTCATTGCAAACACACGTGTGCAGCACGTAAAGACCAATCGACGTCAGACTTATGTCCAATCGCAAAATCGGCCTTACCGTACGCAATGGCTGACTGCCGATGCTGCATAAACAATCGAAATGCAAACTGGATTCGAGCATCCACCTCCGAAATACGATTTGTTGCCTTTCGCCGCTGGCCTGTTGAACAGTGGCGGTCGTGAGCCAAAGTCCTGACGGAGTACTTCCAGAATTGAAATTAACCTGACGTACTGCTGATGACTTCCATCACAAGTCATGCCATTACTGTAACATAGTACCATTATTGTAAGTTAGAATAGACCCTCAATTACAAAGTGGAGAATTGTTGTTTTTTGATTCCTCTGATTTAAGCATCATGGCAAACTTCGAGTTAAAACACCTATCTGTCTAACTGGTATGTTTTCTTAATCAAGGGACAACGGTTTACATCAGTTCATTCATAACGACGTTCAATCGTCAACTTGTTTACTCATTTATTCACCTCCAAAGTCCGTTATTCCTCTTCAGATGATGAAGGTAACGACTTCAAGAAGACTTGCCAATGGCCACGGCCCGTCGTCCAAAGTGGAAGGACTCTAAAGTGTGAAAATACCTTCTTCTATATAATCGAGCCATCTTGTCTATGACAGTGAACTATTTCGTTTGCGATTCTTAGTTGACAGCCAGAGTTGAAACAAGCTGATTCATCGTCAAGACAAGTCAGCAAAAATAGAAGTTGCTATTCAGACTTGCTTCTCTGTTTCCCTCAAAAATTGTTATCAACCATCAGCGGGCAGGCAGCAGTCACAGTTGAGTGTGGAGACTAAACTTTCTTAGGTTACAGACGTTGGGCGTATTATTTCTGCTTTAACGGCTCTGAAAACGGTACCCTGCTGAAGGAAGGCACGTTTGAAAAACTACTGTTCCCCTTTTACATTGAATTCTCATCATCAATGGCCTCTCCTCGGCATCAGTGAGAGGTATCGTCGGCAAAGACGAAGTTAAAAGCACCTTAAAGCATTTACGACTACATTAGACTACCTCAAGACTACCTCGAATCAGGCAGAACGTTAGTCCATTATAAAACAGCATATATCTTTGAAAAAGACAAAATCTACAGGAAGAAGTTTCTACCGATTTGCACAATCTTCCTTGCCAACCCCCGTTCTGACGCTCATGCGGTCAAGAACCTTACGTTGGTTGTATTTAATCGCCTGTACTTAGCAGACATAGTAGTGGCGCTAGTCACAACAGTTTCTCCGTTCTTCTTTCTTTAATGAATCACTTTTTCACAGTAGTCCTAACGAGCCAGAGGTCACTTCGTTCCACTCTCTTGGAGGGCTGCCAAGCGGTATTCTGCCATTCGTATGGTACCACTCCGCGACTGTTGCTGGTCATTGGTGGTCAGTGATAAATTTAATGCATTTTCAATAGGACACTAAGTGCGTCCTGTGAGAATTAATGCTAATGGGAACTGTAGGAATAGAAATGACTTTTCATGTACTATAGCAGAAGAGATTTTTGACATTAAGCCACTATGAAACGGATGCATGAACGGCAGTACCCTGTAAATATGTGCATGGAGTTTGTATATTTTTGTGTAAACTATTTTCCTCAGTAAATCATTTGCTAATAATCGTTATAGCTGTATTTCTGAATACCCTCGAACTACGTATGATTTGGATAAGGCCTTTGTGAAAAAGAAACTGTACATACAACCGTTATGATTAGAAAAATTTGTCAGTTCTTTGCAAGGCGAATTGCAGTCGATCATTTTTTGCCTGATAACCGTGGCAGCTGAACGGCTGGCTCGCCTTGCGTGTTTTGGACATATACGCAAGCCAAACATGAATTTTAATGATGATATAAAGTTGAATGATCCTTTCAGTAGGTTAGTTTCACGGCACACTTCATTGGATCTTTGTCAGTGATAAATATGATTGATGTTTAAATCCTTAAGTCGAAAACCCTTACCAAACTTGCCCTTCAAGGCAAGCGAAATCCTGTGTTTGTGTATGTGTACTGAGTAATCACTCTTGGGTCATTTGGATGAGACCAACCTGTCTGGTCTATGATGTAGGGCCATATTCGCGGTTCTTCAGCGCATTTGTCATAAGGTATCGGTTGCACCACCTTAGAAGGAACAATTCATCTCCCGAAGCAAATCTTCTTTTACCTTTGTTCCTTACGATACATGGTAACCTCCTGGTCGACATGGAGTTTCGGCTCCAACGCGAGAAGTTCATGAACGAAAGTAAACGGTTGATGCTCAAGCAGTTTATTTAACAAAGCCAAACTTATTTTATCGATCTGCAATGTACTTAAGTCACCAGTTTTAAGAAGTGAAAAGAGTCATTCCGTACGTAGTCTTGTCATTCAGTACCTTCATCACGTGAAATTCAGTTCATCCCTTTGCTATGCGTTTATGCTGGTTGGTTCGAATTTTGAACTCCCATGGGGAGCAATTGTTCCACTACGTTTTGTACTGGTGCGTAATCCCAAAGTTTTGTCCCTGTCTACCGTGCGACGGAGAGGAAACATACCCAAGGCCGTTTCAGCCAATTCTTGAAACCGCTCATCTTCAATCATCAGCCTTGGAAGCATTAAGCAGTGCTGAATTACGCCGTTGTTCGTGATCCAACTTCTTACGAAACCGGCCTTGGATCGCTCAGCTCATCACTGAGTACTCTCCTTTCGCGGAGTATCGAGTTTCGAGGTGACAAAAACCGTAATTCTCTTTTGTTCACCAAAAAATTGACGTATTCCTCTTCAAACGGGCATCGTTTATCAAAAGTGCTTTATCTTTGAAAACCATCGACGGAATGGACCTCCTGATCAGATTGTCGATACTAAGAGGTTGGCTGATTTGTTCGTGTTTTCAAGACGCATTTGTCTTGGAGAATTGCACTCTAAAATCTGCCTGGCAATGACCAACGTTGGTCGATTAACGAAACAACAGAAATCAGGGTTGACGGCGTTCCTTATGACCTTTGAGGTAGTTTTGACTAAGAGTAGAAAGCACTCTGAAGTAACAAACATGAAGGGCAAGAGGAAAACATAAGAAGGATAGCAAGAAACATCGTTCAAATTAATCAATGAGAAAAACAGTCTGAAAATTGTTCTCCGTCTAGCATCTAGCTCCCAAACAGAAAATGATATTCTTTGGCAAGAATAACGAAAGAGTAAGAGAAGAAAAAGAAGCTATATACATATTTCTGAATATATATATATTTCTGAAGGCGTGTGCATTTTATGCCATCTTCTCTGTGAACAACATATGATATATGTACATAGTCAAAAAATTTTTGCTCTCATCAAATCCAAATTTTTCTGGGTGAAAAAGTAAAATTCTACCATAATTCTGGAACTTCAATAATTGCTCTGAATATTCCATGCTTTCTACTTTTGAAAAATGTAAATGTGGACAAAACCGTTAAAAATTTCTGATTCACACTTAAAGTTCGAGGTCTCCAGGTTATCTTATGTTAATTTACAGTTCAATAATGCACAACGCAAAAGATCGTGTAGTCAGTCCGGTAACTGACCGATACCGAAGCCGAAGTTTTGGCCCACCCGTGTCTCGCGGGCCTTCTTCAAGATTGATGGGTGGCATGGGTTTGCGAATGTGGTTGGTCGTCCGCAACAGTTTATGGTTTTGGCCTTCTGAGAGGCTCAAAAGGCTCTCGTGCCTGTAACTCGTTCTGGCAAGATCAAACCAGAACGCGGTGCAGTCTTTCTCTGCAAGTCCCTACTTGCCACCCGTTTTTCAGCTGGTTGCACGGACACAACCTGCGGCGAATTCACAGCTCAACTGAATTGAGTGTCAAGAAAATTTTATTTCAGGATTCGAATGCAGCATCTCCGGAATTTGAAGCAGATCTCAAACTACTGTGCCTCCGCCCTGCAATTTTAGCACCTGCAAACGTAAGTGTAAAAGTGCATCAATTTGCTCAGTCGAATTAAAATATACTCTGCGTATGAACGTCTGGATTTGCCAAGAAGAGTTGGTTTCAGCAGCCAACGCAAGCGAAAACAACAACGATGTGCAGTTGTTTCTAGAGAGCAGATTCTCTCACATAATTAAGTAATATTGCTTTGATCCTCCTCATTTATGCAAATCTGCCTGTAGACAAAATTTGAGACCCATCACTGAACTTAGCAGTACTCATGGCCATAACCCGTTATACCTGTCATTATTTGCCATAGCTCATTACGGAGAAAATGAATTAGTGAATTGGCTTGATCACGAACGCGAAAACTGATGATTCCTTGACCGTTTTGGAGGGTGAACGATTTTTAGCGCAAAGCTCTCAGCATGCCTTCTTCAGGAACAGATGCGGAGCATGGTCCCTGCCATGTGTTCCGTCCCTTCAGCGTTTTGTATTTATGCGGGCTGTCTTATTTAATCCGTAGAGCCTCTGACTCAAAACCGACAGCTCACTGGTTCGAGACCCTGTCAGGATCATTCGCCTCTCC
>UZAM01006675.1:20690-37544 GCA_900618415.1 Soboliphyme baturini
TGATCACGTGTTGATAGACGTTTTAAATCGTAGTCACATTTCCGTTTATCTTTATAAGGTCAGCCAGTTTCATATTGGAACACTGATTTTCTTATTTTCGATTTAATGCATTGTGGCATTGAATATTTTCACTTTCTAATCAGTGTTTTGTTTGATAGCTCAATTATGACGCAAGATGAAGGTGAAAAAAATTTTACAAAGATTAGTCAGTCATGAAAAGGAGATAAATCTGCTCTATCTACTCTCTGAAATTTGATGTCGTGATTGCATGTAACTATGGTGTTTAAACGGACCTATCTTTATTAGCCCGCATGACGTTATTCATTTGTGATTGCTTTATTGATATTGCTCCATCGTTTCGAAAATTTTCACGTATGCAAAAGCTTCAGATGCTGAGCTATTTCTCTTTTGTATGCTGGTTAATTGTTTGTTAGTTTATTGTCAACACGTAGGGCGTTTTGTCATGGGGTAAAATCACAAATTTGCACGCTTTACCTTTTAAAACAGTTGAGTTCTGTTGATCTGAACTGGTAATCGTGAAAGACTCTGAATTTAATCATGGGCGTGATTCAGGTAGCAAATCTGTCGAATAATGTCAGAGGCGAAGATTCATATTGAAGATCCTTTGAGGTACCGAGTCCAGAATCAGATCACAAGATGTAATTTGCATATCCAAGTTGAAAAACTGCAAAAATCCTATATTGCTTGTTGATATGATTGATTCTTAAAAGACCAGCTTGGTAGCTATTAGCAAAACTAAGGTTTATGTTATGAATGGCATCAATAACACGATCGCACAAGTCGTGCTCAACAGCGTAATTCATCTCCAAAAGACAGATGACATATACTAGCGTGAGCTTCGCGAATTAATTCTATAACCTTTCCGTTCGGATTGTTGCCAGAGTATCTTTCTTCTGGACGTTAAGAATATTTTGTTGTCAGATCGCCCTTCCTGACTAACCTTACTCTATTTAAACAGGTCACCTTCCGTGGAATTTGTACACACTGTTAGATCAATCTTACATGAACTTATTGGTTAAAATAATTCTACTGATCATCGTGAATGGTATTTCACGAGCTCATACACGTTACTTGTTCCCGCATGAACATCAAAAATATAGGTTATATAATAAAGTGCATTTTTCGACTCAGCAAACTCCCCCAAGACTAGATTTAATTAGTTTCACATTCCAATAGCCCTAGACAACCAAGAGTGAAGGGGCACGAGTGTGCAGTTACACCTGGTCCTGTAAGAGACCTGTGCTAATTTTCAAATGCAATAACATCAATAATGATGCACTATTTGCGTTTACAGTTTTAATTTAAATTTACTTAATATCTGAGCGTTCCAGGTCAGGAGTCAGAAACGACCCTCAACGTTGGATGGCACGATTTCATTTGAGGTAATCTGCCTTCGATTCCTATTGTCGTGGAACTGCACCTTGGACAACGGCCAAGTTGTGAACAAAAAAAATGACCTTGCATCAACGCCTTTACAGCAATCGTCAGCATTCACATTGCACTCCCACTGCCATACTTAATATACCTCTTACGTAGAGCAAGACATTGCTCCTTACACACCTGGAGTTAGTATCGAGGATACATTCGTCCTTTGACCACTAGCTAATGAGTTTCCGTCTACAATCAGTTGCCTATTCGGCACACATTGGTTAAGGCCACAGAAACGATCACTTCCTTTACCATGAAAAACGCACATCAGATTTATGTCAAGAAGTCGATACCGTATATCAACTTGACGTGCCGATGTTTTCACTGTTTTAAATAAACTTGAATTTGCTATTTTTGAATCCAGCATTCAATGGTATGTTGACTTTATGACACAAACATACAATCGCCATTTATACATATGTGGAGCATGTACCTTGACTATTAGAGTATTGCAGCCCTGGCGCATGTTTACACCTTTTCCTGCAACAACATTGGCAAAGAAAACATGGTAGTTCTACCAAACAAAACTGTACAGCATGCAGCAGTGCGTGTGCAAAAATTCCTTGGAGAAGTGGCCTGCTCATATGCCCCTGTCGCATCGCATAAATTTTATTAGTTGTCAAAACTCTAAAGCTCAGAGTACTGTGAAAACGGACCGAGCTTGGTCCGAAATGTCAGATGTCCCTAATTAAAAAACATCATATGCGTTGTCTTCCTGTTTGTGACTTATCAAAGCATTATATGATCTCCCGCATAAAGAAATTGTGTGCTTTATTCTGTATACATAGAAGTTGAATGTAATCAGTGATTCTACAAGCGGTTTTGCTGCTAAATTCATATCAGAACTCAAGCAAAGAATTATTACAATATATGTAATCATAACAGACGCAAAAACTGCAATGGTCCACCGGCTGAATTCACGAAACATCATCATATCACGATACCAACTTACTACATCTATTTTAATCCACTCCACCGTGCGAGAGGGTCTCCATTCATCATCTTTTCTATTCAGAATTCCATCCATTACGTCCACTCCAAGCCATCCAGCGCACGTTGTTGAAGGCCACTAGAGTACCACGGCGCCGACACTTTGTAGGACAGTGAGGACAGGCACATAATGCCATATATGGACGATGGCACGCAAGAACAACGATGGCTCACTGAGTAAATGAAGCGTATTTTGAATGAATGGAACATTAAAGTGTACATATTAGAAAACTGCAATATGTTATGACGAGAACTTACTACATATAGGGGGATTCACTCCATTGTGCGAAACGGCCCACTTCCGTCCATTTCGTTCAAAAAGTCTACCCTACGCCATTTAGCGCACTTCCAACGGTTGCTGTAACACGATCCTTTGACGACCACCGGCCACTGACGGCTGCAGTGCTGTCACTTTGTTGTAGGGCGGACAGCCACATCATATAGGTGAAATTTCCTTAAATTTGACTGTTTGTAAGTTTAATGCAGAAGGTATAGCATGAGCAGTGGGGCTTGGCGATTCCAATAAATGACGGTTGCATTCAACCCTAGCGAGAGATGCCTGTCATTTATCGTTTAACGGTTTCATGATGCGATAAAAAAATCTGTCACCTATAAGTTTTGTGAGGAAGAAAATATATACCCATATATTCAAGGTCTAAAATACATTCGTTTACTCGGATCTGTCTCTTTGGTCCATTTTGATCGACTGATGCTTGCGTGATCACAAAGTGGCCTTAATGACCGCTGATCTGGAAAAAATATCTAGAAAAACCTATTACCGTACCAAGCATGATTTTGTAAGACAGTTCATATAGAAAATAAGCATATCTAATAGCTTTTCTCTTATGGAAACCGTTCGACAAAAACGCAGTGCTTTCAGACGAAAGCTGAATGTAAAAAGTTTGCCATAAATTAGAATATGGAAGTCCTATATATCCTTGCAAGAAAGTTGCTATTTCGGATAAAGAAATCATATCTGTAATTTCTTGGACATTTGATCAAGATATCAAGAAAGTGATGCCCTAAGTTAACTCCCATAAGAGACACGCATTTCACAGCAGACTAACAAATGGGGCATAGAAAGGCATGCCGCAAAACAACCTGAGGTCAGCGTATCGAACACTCAACCTACTTTCAAGGATAATCACACGCCCAGTCCATGTACAGCACCGATCAAACGGTCGGATGGGACGCTGTGCATAACACTTGTCGAAACGCCTTCCCGATGGCTGGAACACAGAAAATCGACCGTGAACGTTGCCGCCTCCAATTGAAACTCGCAACCGGTAAAAGCACCTCCTTCCTCTTATTTGATGGCCGAAATCTATACAGCTATCCTAAAACTCATAAATGTCAGCAGCGGTCAGTTCCAACCCTACACCAACACAGCTCTTGAAATATTTTAACGTGCAAATCAGTAAAGGACTTCACCATCTATTCCTGCCGGTGTGAGTCACCAGGCGCACGGCACGCGATTGAGTGAATGCGATTATCATTTCTTTTTACAAGGGCAAAGGGTCAAGATGGACCACAGCAACACCCAATCAATAACGCTCCTTTGAATTCAACAAGACCTCTAACAATCAATATCTCTTGCAAACAGGCCAAACAGCTTGTCCTGGCTGAGTTGGCAACCTTCGAAGAATTTTCAACGCCGCGATTGCCAGATGCCATTGTTTGTTTGCGCAGCCGCACTAACGGCTACTTTTCTGGTGTTTTGTTATTACAGTGCAACAAGCCGAGAAACGGATTCTTGATTTTTTATCTCCCTTGTTATGACGTGTAGAAATGACGAATCACTTCAACCGTTAAAACGAAACTTTATTCCACCAGTATAATTAATCTGCAATATTTTATCTAGAGCTCGTTGTGAATAAGAGCCATCTCATAGAGAGCTAATTATGAATGTGATACTCAGCTTAAATATTATTGCACTGCTACACAAAATCAGTTTTTTCACTTTGGCCATAAGAATATTTTAACGTCTAACGTTAATAATGTTTCTTTCAACCAATTGCTTAAACGTCCGCATTTAATGGTGATAAATGTCAAAATTTAAGAACCTCAATTAATTCTCGAAATGATTCCGCTTGTTGAAAAATATGTGTAATATAAACCAATTTAGCGCTCTGCTAGCGAACTGGGTGTATTTTTTAGAATAACTTAAACTTGCACATTAGTCTACAATATTTTACATTATAGAGTACTGATATTAGTATTAGCATGTCATCTCAAATTGCATTTTCAGCGAGTTATGAATTGTCTGAATATTGATTACTGCAACAGCGAAAAATCGCTTTCAGTTGTAAGCTGTATGTGTTAACACAGGTGCAAGCGTTGCACTATTTTCGTTAATGTCAGATGATCTTTGGAGTAATGAAATCACTAAATTATCATTCAGCGTAGCTTGTCATAAAGCGAGGAGCAAGATGATGTCTCCGAACAGTTGAAATAACATTACCGTAGTCATACCAAGGTTTCTGGAACTTCTGGCTATGCGATTTGATGTGCACCGCACGGCTCCGTTGCGCTTTGATTCAATCGGTAGCAGATTAAATAGGAACGCGTTCTAACGCGTAAGCAAAAAAGGCTAAAACAAGAAGAAAAATTGATAATATGCTTAATGAAATTTATTTATTGTGGAGTCCAGTTGACGCCATGAAAAGTATTGTATCTGAGGTTAACAGCAGCGAAATGTACTCTCCCATTATCTATAGAACAATGCAAACCTCCCGCAAGTGCAGATTTTGCGGCATTGTGTACGAACCCTTTGTTCCTGATTGCATACGGGCGAAATAAGCAGTCCACGTGTCCACGGTATCTGAGCATTTGCAGTGCCAGAAGCATTCCGCTTCATTTTGTTTGCTAGGGCCACACTACGAACGACAGTTCAGGTTCTGGTGCATCTTATAGCTAACCGCATTAACATCAAATGTGTTGGCACTTTGGTGCAAGTCAAATCATGCATAACTCTTCCAGGACCAGATTTAGCGTAACATTGTACTGCTACGTTAGCAACTAAGGACAAAAGGGTGATCTAATATGTCGTGAAAGAGATTTAGCCGTTGTAAGGCACAGTTGTTTTTCAGTGAACTCAATCGTTAACATCTCTTCCGGAAAGCATTCAAAGCTTTTACTCCCCTCCAGAGCATTTCATGTTGGAATAGACTCTGCGCTCGCTTTGCCTTTACTCGTTGTGCTTTTGTTAGTCTGACCGCGTATCCCGCTGATATTTTACTACGATGTTTACATTGCTCGTAATGTTAATTACCATATCCCTGTAATCGGTCGTTGATCGACAGGATAGCTATCGGCGGCGATTCGTTCATCACCCTCGATTCTGTGGCACCTGACTACCTGAACGTACATTCGACAATTCGATAGAAGTGGCAATTTTACGAAATACTGAATACCACCAGAGACACGGATTCTGTGGAGGACGGAAGAATATTCTTCTGAAGAATAAAGCCGGAAACTGCCTTTACATTATATTGTTTCGTCTAGTGCGCGTTCAGTGGGAAACAGACTTACAGAAATCAAAGCCGCCTTAATTCATATATCGTTCGCAAATCTCGTAGCGCTCATGCATAAGGAAACGTGATTCCTGAATGAACTTAAAAATTCACTCCTCTAGCAAACAGAATTTCCGGTTTTTTGCTTCGATTGTTCTTCAATAAGATGGCCTACTGAAGCGTGCGAAGTGGTCACGTTCGAACTTACTGGTTTTGGTTTTGATTCAAGTCAGTAGCACTCATTTCAGTATTCAAGAATTTCATTGAGCAACGAATCTGTCACCCGTTACTTCGGATTGTGATTACGCACTCGATAGGACGTCGAGCTCAGAACCGAGAAGATCCTACGCTTGCCACAGCTGTGAACTCTGCCTTTAGAATAAGGTACCGTTGGGGTGGCAGCTCTGAAACGGGGAAGCATTGCACCATTAACTTCATGGTAAGGAGGGGACCAGAATCGCTTTAATATGAAAGTGCGAAAAAGCTCAACGATTGCAAGCTTCCCTAATATCACCTTTTTTCAGAAAGGAAGACAAGCGTGAACGCGATAGTGATTAACATTCTACAATAAATGTGCGTTAACTCTGCCATCATTCAGTCTACCTTCATGTTTGACAGTGTTGTTTCTATTATCATCCGCTGCTAGAAACGTTTCTCGTTTCGATGTACAAGCGCATAAAGCTGATGAATTTGTACATAGCCAAAAATTCGGATGCCCATGGGCCCAAAGAATCTGCCAATACCTTGACTGCGTTCCTGTCGGAAGTTATCGAGAAAAATTTGACTAATTTAACCAGAGATTTTTGCAGTCACTGGTTGAATCCCATCTGCCGCAACTTCAATAGGGGCATAACATCAAAATACCGTGAGGCCAAGTCTTTTACCTGAAGATGAAAGCCATAATAGTTCGATCAGATACTGCACACCAGTGTACAAGAGCACTTTCTGCTGTAATTCTTGTGCAAGAAAAGCCATAATTTCCAGTAGTTAAATGATGTTTTATTCTAGTCAGTGCGTTCCTTGTGTTGCAGCTATATGTATTCCCATACTACTCGGTTCTACTGCAACCAATATAGCCTGTCTAAGTGTATTTAGCATGGACACATACTAAGTGGCAAACTGCGTCCTAGATTTATCACTGAAGAGTATTTTTCTCCTTTCTAAAGTTTATCGAGATCCATGCTCATAGATAAGGAGACTTCTGGGTCGGTTTCCAATAAAATTGGGCCCGTACGATAAATTCTGTACGATTTCTATAATGAAAGATAGGTCCGCTAAGTGGATGATTCATCCAAACTCAAACGGTTTCGCTAGCTGTTGTTTTAGGGTTCATGGCAAGCCTTCGTGGCAACTGTAGCGACTGCGGAGCCTGCATTTTATCATACTTCGCCCAGCCTTGCTTTTCTTTACATTTAACGTTACCTGATTCTCACCACTAGGACGGGAGGTTGGACTTTGACGACTATACTATATTATGCAAAATAAATTTTGTCAGGGAAAGTCTAGATGACGAGCAGTTCAAATATGCTGTTTCAGTGTCTAAATGGTCTCCTCTTTACAAATTTTATTGTATTCTTTAGTAATGGACAAATCTTAAACGGTTTTTTGCAATTCAGAAGGGTGGTTATCAGGTAATATGCAATTTATTACAAGCAGATAAACAGCATTTTGGCTATGCTGTAAACGTTTTGATTTAAGAAATTTTCGGAAACGATACGAGAGCGATAGTTTTACTTTAATTAAACGATTTATACCAGTTACTATAAAACGATATTAAACGATTTATACCAGTTCATACCAGTTATTCACACGCAAAGGCATGTACATTTAAAAACACGTCATCAGCCTCTGCGCGATGTCATCCTACACGTCAGCTTATAATCCAGCCAATCAGTCTAAACCACGCAACTTATTTTGGCCAATAGGCGTAGTACACGCTCACTAGGCGCCTTCGTATAGCGTTCTAGCGAATATCAGTCATTTTCTGTTTCAGTCAGATTGTGTGCGAGTTGTATAGTGTTATCGGTTGGTCGTCATTGATTTATATCGAGGACATCGAATTTTGACGTATGTATACCTTAGCGTATGCTTGGATTATTTCGACATTGATATGTGCTAAATTAGGTATCTTTAACTTGGTTGTAGCTGTAGCTACGGCTTAGCTAACTTCAGATTTGAAGTAGGCTTCATTAGGATTATGCATTTGTACATGTTAGTTGCTTCCCTTTGCAATTGCATTAGTTGCAGCATAATTTTGGGTCGCCTTCCGAAATCGTTGAATGTTAGTAGTTATTTGCTATTTTGGCCATGTAATGCGGGTGTGTCGACGTGCTGGTGTCGTCTAAATGTTGTCATTTTCATGTCACAGTGTTTTCTGAAGTTTCTGGTAAGCGATGCCGCTATAGGACTCTACTGGGTTTGATTAAGTTTGGGACTAAACCGTATACTAAAATTAAGCCTAAACTGAGAAGTTCTGTTAGACTATTTTACTGGGAGTCATAGCAGACCTTTGCTATCAGCAAGCGAATTTCCACCATCATTTGTACCTTTGACGATTAAATCATGCTTGTGAAATGTGGTTTCCTGCTATTAATATTGAAGCATTATGTCGAAATGCCATGCAAAGTTAGAAAAATTACGTGATTTTCTACGAAGTAGGTAATCAAGAAGTTTCGGCATGCATATCCGCTGGAAATGTGAATATTTAGATCCGGATTTCTAAGTAGTTTTGTGAGTTTACTTGAAAATATGCAGAGTTCAGAAAAACAATATCTACTACTTCGGTCGTAAAACATTACCAGCCGACCTTGATACAGATGTGAAATATCGGGTGCATTGTCGTAAAGAGTTATTGTCATTCTAAATCTCATGTGTGAACATTTAGATAAATATAAAAGACGATGAAGTGGTTTACTTACGTTTTGGCCTGTGGGCTATTCCTAGTCGTTTTCGGTGCCCAGACTACCGATAAGCCACTCGGAACCGTGATTGGTATCGATTTGGGTACAACATATTCCTGGTAAATTTTACTTTTGTTAGCAGCAGTTGTGTTTACCACTGCTTTGTTTCAGTGTCGGCGTTTACAAAAATGGCAGAGTAGAGATCATAGCTAACGACCAGGGAAACCGGATCACTCCTTCATACGTTGCATTCACTCCTGAAGGCGAACGTTTGGTCGGAGATGCTGCCAAAAATCAACTGACAATTAATCCAGAAAACACAGTTTTCGATGTAAAAAGAATTCTTGGTCGAAGCTGGGAAGACAAAGAACTGCAAAATGACAGAAAACATTGGCCTTTCACAGTTGATAAAAAGGGAAAATCAGTTGAAATTAAAGTTTCGGTCAAAGGCGCTTCAAAAACTTTTGCGCCAGAACAGATTTCAGCCATGGTATTAGAGAAAATGAAGGAAACAGCCGAACAGTATCTTGGCCAGAACGTTACGCATGCTGTTATTACTGTTCCTGCATACTTCAACGATGCGCAGAGACAGGCGACGAAGGACGCTGGTACAATAGCAGGACTCACTGTTTTGCGTATTATAAACGAACCGTACTTTAAGTCATTTTTTGTTTCTTTCTCTACAGTTCCTTTTAGTACTGCTGCTGCCATTGCGTACGGTCTTGACAAAAAGGAAGGTGAAAAAAATATTTTGGTTTTCGATCTCGGCGGGGGCACCTTCGATGTGACACTGTTGACAATTGATAATGGGGTTTTTGAAGTGTTGGCTACAAATGGTGATACCCATCTTGGTAAGTTGAAGGTTTGCATCGTGCTTTAAATAACGTCGTAAGAGGTTGTTTCTCATTATGACGAAATTTCAACAGGGTTTTATTCGGTATTTTATCTTTCGTTATGTGCAGTGTGTTGTCTGTTGTCATGAAATTTTCTTCGTTCTATTCTGTCGCATTTCTTTAATTATAGTTTAAAGTTGTCATGCATTTTATAGTTTAAAATTGTCATGCCAATCCGCAGATAGCCAAACCAGCTGAATCGTTAGTTAAGCTTCATGCTTTCAGTTTTCTCTGTATTCAGCATTCTGTAACAATAGCAACTGTTCGCTTGACGTAAATTTGACGAAGGTCGATTAAGTGTCAGACTAGAGAAATAAAAGTTTATTTAAACAACTAGTTAGTAGCGTGGCTTTCTACTTTCGATTCTCTTCGCTTGAGTTTTGTTTTGCAGGATACGAAATTACAGAATTTTTGAAGTTGAACTTCGATTTATAAATATATGTAGTCTTTGCTGATAATTGTTTGACGGTTAATTTCCAGATAGCATCTATACGAATATATGTAGAAGTTGAACTTGCAAAATTGCAGTTGCATTTATAATTGTGGTCTGGGTGTCGTGGCGCATAAGACATTGATTGACTTTATATATATCGGCCTTATACCTTAAATTCTCCAAAAATAGTCGAAAGTACTTAATAAGTTTAAACTAAAAATTGTTATCCCTATGTTTAACCTAGGGGATTAAATTAATTGTTCATTGCCTATAAATAAACATTTCTGACCCGGTTTTCTTCAAATGAAAGTAGTTCGAGTCAAGTTGTATTTCCTAAAATCTGTTTTTAAGGCGGAGAGGACTTCGATCAGAATGTCATGGAATATTTTATAAAACTATATGAAAAGAAACATGGCGTCAAAGTAAGAAGTAGCAATCAAGCGGTGCAAAAACTCCGACGTGAAGTTGAAAAGGCAAAAAGGCTGTTGAGTTCGCAACATCAGGCGCGCATTGAAATCGAGTCATTCTTCGGAGGAGAAGATTTTAGCGAAACTCTTAGTCGTGCGAAATTTGAAGAGTTGAATATGGTGAGTGTCGTCATTAAGTGATTTTGATCATATAGTAAGAACCATTTGTTTAGAAACTTTTCCAAGATACTCTGAAACCTGTCCAGAAAGTTCTCGAAGATGCTAAGTTACCTAAGAGCCAAGTAGACGAAATTGTCCTCGTTGGTGGCAGTACGCGTATCCCAAAGATTCAGCAGCTCATCAAAGATTTCTTCAATGGTAAAGAACCAAGTCGAGGCATCAATCCAGATGAAGCCGTTGCTTTCGGTGCTGCGGTGCAAGCAGGCGTCATAGCCGGCGAAGACGGTATGCTTTGTTGTCGGTAAAAAAAAATGTCGATGCTTACTTGCAGACACCGGCGATCTGGTCTTACTCGATGTGAACCCCCTTACTCTCGGTATTGAAACTGTCGGCGGCGTCATGACAAAACTGATTGGCCGAAATACCGTCATTCCAGCAAAGAAGTCGCAGATATTCAGTACAGCGGCAGATAGTCAACCAACTGTTACAATTCAAGTAAGACGATGTCGTAGTTTATTGTAGGCTGTCGGAACAACTGCATTTTTTAAACATTGACGAACTGAAAGAAACTCTTCTTTCATTAGGCATGGCCATCTTTAAGTATATGCTATAAACGTCGCATTAGTGAACGTGAATCTGTGCAGAAAGTCTCTCGTTCACGATGGTGTTTTTTTCCTGTCAGTTTTTTTATTGCGTAGCTGTAGAATGAAACGCTTTTCAGGTCTTTGAAGGAGAACGACCAATGACGAAAGACAACCATCTTCTGGGTAAATTTGATCTGACTGGCATTCCTCCTGCTCCACGTGGTGTGCCACAGATTGAAGTTACTTTTGAAATCGATGTTAACGGAATTCTGCACGTAACCGCCGAAGATAAAGGCACTGGTAACAAAAACGACATTACGATAACCAGTGATCACAATCGCTTGAAACAAGAAGACATTGAACGAATGATCAACGATGCTGAAAAATTTGCCGAAGAAGACAAGAAAGTGAAAGAGCAAGCGGAAGCTAGGAACGAACTAGAATCGTTTGTCTACTCTCTGAAAAATCAGGTGGGCGATAAAGAAAAGTTAGGAGCGAAACTCTCTGCGAAAGACAAGGAAACAATTGAAAGTGCAATCGAAGAAAAGATCAAATGGTTGGACGAAAATAAATCCGCTTCTACTGAGGAAATGAAAAATCAGAAGAAAGAGTTGGAGGAAATTGTACAACCCATCATCGGCAAACTGTACCAAGGACAGCCTGGCGGAGCTCCTCCAGCTCAGGAAGAGAAGGACGAACTTTAAGATAAATTCGTTGTGCAGTTTGTTTTGCAAATGAAGTCCATGGTATCGTTGAATTTTTGTCCATACTGCATGTTATCTATGTTTTCTTGCACTTTGCGGTGTGTTCTTGTTACTTTGTTTGAATTACACTGCGTCTTGTGAACGAATTCGTCTTTGCTGACTTCCAGCTGCACTGTTATTTCTTTTTGAGGAACTTCAACGAGTTACATGCTCACAATGGCAAAATTATTTCGCCGATTTTCTGCACCCGAACTTTGAACAAACCGTCGTATGGATATAAAACTTTCGGCAAGTTTTGGAAACTGTTTAGCGCGAAACTGACTTAGACAATGTTACTCAGATGAAGATCCGGCAGCTTTGCTTCATATCAAGGTGATGGCAGTTTTTCTTGTTGACTGATTCACTGAGACGTGGTACATGCACAAGTGTGAATTGCGTTCTGGAATCGAGTAATTACGTCTGGCAGCAATAGATCTGCTAGTGGGGACTTTTTTGCTGAGATTTGTTTTTAAACTCTGATGGAAGACGAAACTGGCAGAAATCTGGAATTAAGTTTGCGATTGGACTGATATGCATTCCTTTAAAGAGGACACCAGTTTGGAAGTTTTCGTACAGGAGCTGGAAATGTCAGTTTGGATGGATGCCTCTTTCAGACAATTCGTTTGTTCATAACAGTGTTCTCAGTTTTGAGAACTTCGAATGTCAGCCAGCCGCGTCTTCTTTTAAATCTGTAAGAAGTCAGTAAATATATTTTGTGAATAAATTTACAAATGAATGAACTTCACTGCGGCTGTTGACGTGATTTCAACCGTAAAATCAGCTATCTATATCTTGTTGAGATTATATCGCACTTGAATTAGATATAGATAGAAATGCGCACATGAAAGGTTACACTGTATCGATGCCGTTTTGGTCGTGCTTATGATATTTTTGAAAATTTCGCCAACAATTCGAAGCTGAATTGCTTCGCTTGTTGCAGAAGTTTTCCATACCGCAAGAATACTGATCAACAATCAGTTGAATAGTCACATCAGGTACGTACGTTTTGGCTCGCAAATTTTGTGGTTGTGAGAGGGTTGAATGGAGTTTAGCTTTGAGAAAATTATGTACTTGTAATACTTTACGTAGTTAAATCGAAATTTAGCACAGCCCCTTTGCTTCTAATTGCCTAGGGGACAATTTATTTATGACCATAAAAAGTAGGAATCTTAAAAAAAATCTTCGCTGAACTATCCATGGTTCAGAGCAAGAGTTAATAATGACGAAATAAAACTCTTTATTACCGGATTACTTCGATTCCGTACATCATCATTACGTAATGGAGGGTAATCTTGGACAATCAAGTGCTTAAATTAGCAAATCGACACTTCTTGCCATATTTGTTTCAACCGTGTTATGTTTTCTGTACGAATTGCTACACAACGCCTGGTTGTTTTGCGCAGTTTAAGTATTTTCCCATCAAGGCAATTAACCATTTTGAAGACAATTCCAGTTCCTTGGCAACAGGTTCAAGTCGCGCTTTTCTGTCGTCTATCTGTCAGTGCCTGTTAGTCTGAACCGCCGCTGCTGCAGTAGTAACCAGTATCATTACTGAATGGAAGCTACACTCTGTTCAGCAATTTGCTTTGCGAGTCCAGCTTCTGAAAAACGAACACCACAGGTTTTGGTTCATTTTCAGAGGTTCTGACTGATTTATCACACTAATTAGCCTAGCGAGGGCTTTCTCCATTCCATCCGTATAGTTTTTTTTGAGCCTTAGCTGCAAAGCTGAACCACATGTGAGACGCTATTCATTTTCCATCGCCGCTTCTCCTTTCGGGTCGCGGAGGCAGACGCGTCAGACAGAGCTTCCAACGTTCCCGATCCTGTGCCAGAGTCTCAGCTTCGGCAAAAGACAACTGGAGTCTGGAACAGGCTCCTTCCAATTCTATTTCGTTTATAGTGTTTGTATATGCTTTGACATTCTATCATGCGTATTTAAAGAGGACAAAGCATTCGTAAGCCGAGGGACAACAAAAACAATCAGTCCTATGCAAAATGCCATTTTCATCAGTTAAACGCAACAGGCGAATAAAATACACTGTACAGCTGCGTATTCGTGAAACTACGTAACTTCTTCATCGTTCGCAAGGTTTCCAAAAACTTCTGACGGCACTGTTTGTTTTTCGACCTCAAGTTCTACAAATAAAATAATTTAGAAAACAACACAAGATTCACTAGTGACTCACCGTTCAACATGTCTAAATCGATCTCATCCGGATTTCGCTCTTCGACCACCCGTGTTCCAGCTCCGCGATGTTGGTCGTGCATCGTTTCGCCGCTAGAACATTAACCCGTTAAAACAGAGCAGCAGCAGCAATAACATTCGCAAAGGCGATGAAAGAATTTGACTAAGTACCTGATGAAACTGATGGCGGACACCTTGGACTTCTGGCCGCCCTTCGACGCCTCCTCGGCCAGCTGCTGTGCCTTAGCCTCGAGGAGGGCCATGCTGTCACCAGCGGTCATTTCTTCGGCTAAATTGAACATGGCCGTTAGCAAGTGACAAACAACAGTGACGCACATACTGGTCTTCATCTGACCACTGGCCGCGGCGAGCATCTGTGCCGACATGAAATTAATCTGGGTGTTATAGGTCGCTTGAACACTGCGCTTAATCCGCAGCATTTCGCGAACCGTATCTTCATTGCCATGCTTTACCTCAAACTCCTTCCAGACCTGCCAAAACTCTTCATGGATCTATAAGTCCAGATGATTATCACTAACAGTCAGCTAACAGCGAAAGAAAAACGAAATGGTTGGTTAGCGTGAAACCACAGTGTACCGCTATACCCCGGAAACGTCGATATCACTTCCACTTCCACATGGTGCCATTTGTGGAATGTTACAAGAAACTGTGCTTTATGAATATTATGGATGCTATACAAAAGAATGTTACAACAAACTTGACGCAAAAATTAACTATGCAGGTTCCCTCCATTCGTCACACTTTCCAAACGCTTCTTGAGAAGAGCATTTTTTACTTTAACCTCAACTGTTAATCATTTTTGATAACTGGTGGACTCCGTTTTGTATTTCAATTTAATCAGTTAGGTTCCGGGTTAGAGGATTACAAGGCGCAAAGCAAGTACACATTGGTGAGAGGTTGAAAAAGATGAGTTAATGAAAATTTAGACTCACTGTGCGCCAAGAAAAAATTAAAATAAACAAAAGGCAAAATAACCATTTCACCCTTTGAGTTACTTCGACAGTTGTAGGCCTTTTGTCAAAACCTGAATACGACAAGCTCCCGAGCTGATTAAACAGTTTTACTCTTCCTTAAGAAAACAAAGCGAGCTTTTCAGTTTTGACTGAACAAGCCGACTTAGAAACTCCACAAGCATAAAACAGATGCGAACTATTTCCTAAATAGCATCAAATCCCCGCGACCGGTGAATGACTAAAACCTGATGAACAAAGACTTGCGAAAGTGTCTGGGTGCACCCTCTTGAAGAAATGGACGGTTTATAAAAATTCCTTCGAAATAACGAGTTACAGTTCGCTTCCATTTAACCGTTAGAAATATATTAATCGCTAATGTACTAAAGATTAGACATTAAGAAGTCTCAGGGAGGAATTTTACACAAATTTGATTTCGGTATTCACGTTGCAGATGGGAGACAACGAACCAAGTTAGACATCCAGAAGAAGTACGGCGGAGGCAATTTCCTACGTCGTGAGAACCTGTCAGAAACTCAAACGGCTGGTTAGTGAGTACACTATGGACAGGGGCGGACGGATTTTAGTCATCAAAGCGAATCAGCTTAGAAGAAAGCTACCGTATTTTTCCATCGATAACGCGCACCTTATGCATACCGCACACCTTGTACTTCTTTATACCCGTTAAAATGTATAGAGAATGCGCACCCTGTAATAGTTAATGTACAGATGGCACATAAAATGTATAGATGGTGTGTAGTCTATTTACTGTCTAAAAATGGTAGTTTGACGGCTGTGACTGTATCTGAAACAAACGAACAGAAGAATTAATAAGAGTCAAAACACTGCTTCTGATCTTTAAACACGTGTATTTTGCAAGTGTTTAATTTTTAAAATTTAAATTTGCTTATGAGAAAATTACCCATGCAGAAAAATGCTGTGCGGAGACAATCTTATAGAGCGAATTTAAAACTGGAAGACGTTAATTTCGCGAAAGAAAAAAAGAATCAAGAGAGAGCCAAGAAATTTAACGTTAGAGAATTCAGCGTACGGGAATGGAAGAAAGAAGAATCAGTCCTAAGACGTTTATACCAGAAGAAAGTGCAATGAGTTACAGGAGATGCTTCTGGCCAAAGCACGAAAAAACATTTCTCGAGTGGGTTCTTCCAGAGAGGTCGAAAGGACTAAAGTGCCAACAACCAGTATTTCACGAATCGAACTGAGTGATGTACCTGAAGAAATGGTAAATTTTCTTGATTCATTTTACATTGATTCAGATGAATAGTTTTATGGTTGTGAGTAACTTTACTGTAATACATATGTACAATAAGTGTTGTTTCATGTTTTATTTTTATCTTATTTTGTTGTATTCACCTATATATTAACTGATATTGCAATATGTACATGGTATAGCCAAATTTGTTTTCAAAATATACGCAATTTGAAATTACCGCGTACATAGGTAACTTGAAATAGCTTGGAAAATTTTCGCCTTTCATTACATAACGCGCAGGTTATCGATGGGAAAATATGTTACTTCTAACCAAGAACCGGATTCCATCAACCGTGTCAGTTCCCAATGAAAGCATTAAATATTTCATCAC
>UZAM01006675.1:48367-59745 GCA_900618415.1 Soboliphyme baturini
TCAGCTCGAAGATCAAAAAAAGGAAAGAGATCGCAAACGATAATGCAGAATAGTCACACAGAATGACGCAGAACAGGTGTGGAAATGCAATGAGTAACAATAAACCATACCAGTTCGCACCGAATCAATCGAACCTGAGGTTGCCCAAAAAACATATGATCATAGCAGCTAGGGATATAGGAGGTATTCGTTGGAAAACGATAACTACCAAACAGTAGCTGTCCCTTGGACAGCCGATTTGTAGTCTGGCGCCTCTGCATCAACTTAATTTAAACATGTGACATAAACCAAACTCGCCTGGTCAAAATAGTGCACTTTCGCGGCTGGAGGCGTAACCGCTCTTTTGATCACCAAGTAAGCGTTCTTAACATTTCTGAAAAGGCAGAAAGAACAGTAAATCAGAACACTTTTGACAGTAAAACTAAATACTTGTTTCTGAGTTCCATTTCGACCAACTGGCAATACACGGCTGCCAGATCTTCAACCTTGGTGTACGATACTTTCAACGCTTGTTCGAAAACTTGTCTCGCCTAAAAGCAACATGCGTTAATTTAGTAAAATTTAGCAAAAACTTACATCGTCAAGTTGGCCATTCTTTTCGTAAAATTTGGCAAAACGGACCCAAAGTGTGTACAACTTTCCGACCTGGAGTTTAGGATCGACCGTATGCACCGCCTCGGTGAAAGTTTCGATCACCTGGAAGCAACCGCCGTTAAGCTATAGTCAACAACGCAACAATGTCGTCGTAATCTACCTTTTTCTCATCATCTTTGAGAAGGTCTACGCGCTTGTGCCATTCATGAACGTTATGCGGGTTCTGACGGAGAAGGATACTAACAACAAACAAAATACAGTCACGCTAAAGACGAAATGCAGTACAATTGATCGATGTATAAGCAACGTTCAACATAGGTAATTTCTGCGTATGCGATATAGCTACAGGATATCCACGAAAACACCTGGCATCTATTTCGTGAATGGACGGCAATGAGCAAAATAAGGGCTCGGATGTGATAACGAAGCACTGAAGGGTTTTCGCCCCTAATCAATGCAGTAGTCATGAAGTATTGTCATGCACCTGAAATAGTCAGGGACCATTTCAACTACTTGAAAAGAGATGAAGATTTCATATGTTTTTATTGAAATGAAGCCAGTAGTAGAAGAGTCTGAAAGCTTCGACATAACTATTTGCAATTATAATCGAATCAGTTTCTTCAAACTGTTTGAAAACTTGGAAATTTCTTTGGAAACTCTGTTCTCAGCTTGACGTTGCTCTCTGAAACATATAATTACCGTTGCCTGGACTTTCTTCATCTGTTTTCAGAATTACCATTTTTGCGTGAGTTTCTCACGTTCGTTTCACACCGCTGACCAAACCACAGGGACCTGTCTTCCGCCAGACTTTCCGTTACTAGGTCTACCCCAGTGTAAACCTTGGCCTTAGGAAGCTGATTTAGACGTAGTCCTTCAGGTTGACTTTACCTATCAATCGGAATATTTCAGTTTCTACCGGGTTTAGCCGCTTCTCGCGTCTTTTAAATATGAATGTTGCATTATACTCAATCCTACACTACTCTACAGACAATATGCCTAGCTTGATGATACATATATGCTAATATGTACGTACTAGGTTAATTTTCATGCATTTATTGTCGTATTTTAGTAAGAATACACACAAATCATTAACGTAATGAAGCGTATATGCGAAAAAAAGTCAGTCTCATGTAGGACTCTTATCATGTTAACTACTGCTGAAAAGTCATATTGAAACATGCTTACCGCCTGATGTGACGATTTTTCAGAACCCCACTAACCATGGCAATCAAAGGACATTTGTATACAGTGCTTCGTTTATTAAACTGACTCAAGGTATGATAGAGATACTTTAATATCCTGTACTTTAACATTTGTAAAAATTTACAATACCCAGGTCCTCAGAAAATTGTAAATAAAAGGAATCTAGGTCCACTGTATCCTTACCTTTAATAGTACTGCATAAACGTCACTGCCTTTTAGAGTAAAGGAAAGTCAAACCTAAGTGAATTCAAAATTTGAACTCCCAACACTGAACGATGCCAGAAACGATGCAAGAAATCAATACGATTAAAAAAATATCGACTGGTCGAACCTGTTCAGCAGTAGAGGACGCCTATCCATTAGGTTTTCAAACCTTGCCATCATCAGATCCAGCTCGATTGCGTCTTGTTCGTTATCGACCAAGTTATGCTTCTGCAGATCTGCGATTGCAGAACTAATTAACAGCTCCATGAACTGCGCGTAAGCGTCGAACACCTACAAGAAAAGAGACAGTTCAAACTAACTGGGAGCTACAGGCCAGTGAAGACCTTAACCGCACCTGTGTAAAGTCGCGCACTGTAACTACGGTCTGCGCAGCTTCTTCGTAAATATCGCGTGCCTAAAACGGTGAACTTGTAGCAAATAAATAACGCAAAAGTTGTGAATTATGCGAAACAGCAAGCTTCATAAGCGACCCTCAGGCAAAATGGGGAATGAGGAGCACACATCAAATTCAGCTACGGAGGAATCAAGCGTTTGCTAGCAAACTTCAGTGAACAAACCTGTTTTCAGTCTGAAATGTAACATAGTTACATAACGCATTTCATACAGATTAGAAAATGTTTTTTTATAGTTACAAAAACAAGCCGAAAACTTTACGTTTTGAAAAAAGTGACTACTGTAGAAAACAGACCACTCAATATGATGACAATAACGAGTCTCAGAAAACGCTAAACAAAACTAACATTACAAAAAGTGTCTCTGAGAAGAAGAAGAAGAAGAAGAGAGAAGAAGAAGCACTTCATGAGAATCGATCAGCGTGCTTTTTATGTAAATTGCTTGCTTCACTCTCAGGAATCACTATCAATTTCACTTCCTTCCGATACTGTAAAATTATGTATGACGGGAAACTGTCGTTTTACATATGATAAAAGCCGCAAGACGGAAGCTGCCACTTCGATGGAATCTCCAAATTAAATATCGCTTGTTAAAGAAAAAGGAAAACAAAGGTTCGCAACCGTTCGAATGTCAATACCCCTTACATTTCCATGATGGGGGCCAATGATAGTATCCTTTTCAACAAGGAACTTAGTGTGGCGCTGATCTCTGTTTCTCGACCATCCGCAGGAGTGCCTTGTTTTAAAGACAATGCCTGCAGCTATGTGGCAATCCAGCTTACTGTGTTCTGATACCTTTTCCAGGAAGGTAACCACTGATCTATTTACATCGCAAAGATGAAAGACGAGTGACTGATATGAGACTCGAATCCATGTTCTGTTGACTATGAGCCTGATACAACATTTATTATAGTCGTTACACTGTTGAATGAATGAATGAAAGTTCTCTGGTTTGCCAAGGAACTGCATTTTGGGCAAAACAAAATATGAAAAAAACATGTTATCACTACAAATCACAAAACAGAATCCCACTTTTAAGCCTGCGGTTAATAAAAGGCATTAATGAATAAATGAACTCTGGGGAAACCAGTACGGAATCAGGAATAACAGTTAAACAGACAAACTGGAGACACATGTCACATTGAGCGAGTTCAGGTAGTTCTGTTTAACATCAGTGAGACTCTGTGGAACGCGTGCTGCGGCTAAGAATACAGATCTTCAAGGGTAAAAAACAACACTGACACACTTATATCTAGTTAATGGCCCTCTGATTTTGATCCATAGTCCAAGGCAAAAATTTATCGAAACCAGAGGACCATTAACCGTTATCGAAGCCGACAACAAATCGATATCCTTCAACACTCATTTGAACATATTGAGATCTAATTGACAAAATTCGGAAAATACATTAAGAGACTGTCATGCAATGAACAACTGCTATTCTTTATGATTTCCCATGCGAGTGCTAGGAGAGTTCGCCAAATCAACCACACGCAGCGGTAGATCACTGTGCGAAAAGCCATTTATTTCAGAGACTTTTCTCAGTTATCGCCTTAGCGCCTCAAAGTCGCACGTCAGCAAGCGAAGAAAGATGACTGCTGATTCATATGAATAAAGTAGCAAGATAAATGCAAAGTCAAATCTCCTGATGGCATTGTAGGATGCCTGAAAGTTTCAGCGAGGCTTTGCATAACATGAAGCCCTACAACAAGTAGGGGCAGTACGTGTGCATGCCAGCTAAGGTCAGATAGAAAAATGACACCTAAGTAATTGACAGCTTTACATTATGTGACTAGACTATTAGTTACAAGCAGAGGACGTAACGAGAGCTACAGAATTGATGAATTCTCCGCATTTCGTTTCACTACACGGATGATATTTTTGGAATTTAGTGACAAAGTGAGCACCAAGAGGTTGTAAACTTCAGCAATACACTCAACTCATCAAGTCCTGTCAAGTTTACCGTTGAAGATGAACCTAGGAAATAAATTTTATGAACATTATTACCGAAACTACAGATAAGAATCTATATTTCTGATGAATATCAGTAATTTTTCGTAATATCGCAAAGCTTAAAGCTCAAATAGGTTTCTTTATCGTAAACCATCCGCTTCCTGCTTTCCTATTTATCAACTCTGCCTGAAATGAGGCGGAGAGCTACCGCCAGCGGCAAAATGCAACATAAATTAAAAACCGCAACAAGAACACTGCAGAATTTCTTATGCAAAGGCTCACCATAAAGCAATATCTGTAAACATTTACTATACTCCGCATATAATTTAACACTTCTCAGAGTAAGAAAACTTAAGCCCATTTATTCTGTTAATATATCAGTTTACACCTTATTTTAGAAAACTTGCCTCAAACACGAGGGTATCGAAATGGTGTCGATATGAATTCCGACGTTAGAATAATATCTCAACAAGAAAACCAGAAACATGTTAAATGCAGTAAAACACGGGACATTATATAAAATACAGTACAATGAACATTGCCTAGGGATAACGAAACGCTCAAAGACTTGTGCTAAGGAACATCAAGCTGCGCTTATACCGATTCATGCTGTGAATTAGTGAAACATTCAGTCCTGCAGTTTGAAACATAAAGAGCAGTGAATTTCAAGTTGCAGTCACATTTCACAAACTGCAGCAAATCATAAAATGAGTGTCTGGAAGTTGTGCGGCAGCCGGCTCCAGTAGGTGCTATTCTACACTCGCTAAAGACCTCTCCGTGATCAAAACCTCACAAAGTGCTCCAAGTCGCTGAATCTGTTGGGCTAAGTGACGACTGGGGAGAAGCTAGTAATGGTTTACGAGAACTGGCGCAGCGAATGAACTGCCGAATGCACTGGCACAACAAGCTATAATCGCATCATTTCTAAAACAGCCGAATTTTTACAAGCAGTTGGTTTTGCGAAGTGCCTCTTGCTTTCTGTCTTAGTTAAGAAGTCGCGTTTCACGTGCTGTCTCCTACACTTGATCTTCAGGCTTCAGCTTCGTTCCAAAAATGCAGATGCTAATTCAGTTTCTTTCCGTCAAACTCACTTTTTATACAACGGTAGTAGGTCGATTATTCTTTTAACAAGGACTGTTCTTAGCAACAACTGAGATCCTTACGGTTCCGCTGATCACTTAAATATTTTACTCTCCATAACAATGAACCAGAAATACACGAAGTTGCGACCCTGCTTATAGTGTTAAGAAAGGTTGTTTTAGATCGTTCAAACATGCATCGGTTAAAAAGGACGGCAACAAATAAGGGCTGAATGCTTAGGATTGTAGCCTATTGATTTTAACATGCGTTTTACGGAGATTAACAATCAGAAAACTATCGTAGGCCCCCATTTATGTTCAGTGACAAACCAAAAGTTAACTACACCATATTAACTTTCATACCTTCTCGAAATGTCCGCCGCGAATGTAGTAGTCGGCCAGTGAACACCACAGACTGCCCACCTGATCCGTGTACATCTTGATACCTTGGCGAATAATTGGTTCCACCTTTAGCGACGTGACCTTGTCGGGATTTTTCGCAATGAGATCACAAAGATCCTGCCACAACTAAATGCAAAACAGTGATCGATTTATGCATTGCCCAGCGCGAATAGCGACCGTCACCTGATGATTAGTTTTTCCCTCGCGACTCACAAAGCCTTCATCGTTAACGATCGTGGCTAGCCTCTGCGCAGCCTCGTCTAACCGATCGATCGACTTCAGATACTCGACGTAAGCCTCGGACTCTTCCGGAAACAACTGAAGTAAATGCGATGCTAAGCAAATAGTTTCAGCGAGAATATTGCAGTGCAATGAAAACGAAAAGAAAACAACTAATGCCACTGATCAACATTATGAAATGCAGAACTGCCCAAAGAAAATTTGGAGCGGTGGCTAGGACTACTGAAATAGATAGGAACTAATGACGTGCATCAAAATTATAACAAAAATCACAGAGGGCAATAGTCTCTAACTGCAAATGTCACACTGGATGTAATGATGAACTAGGTGCTTAAAGGAAAACTGAAGTTCGCCATATCAAAAGGCGGTGAACAACACACGATTGGAGAAATAAACGTCATCGCCGATTTGGTATGTATGTTCTGCAGAAGCTCGAAACATTATTTCAGGAAAGCAGTTTGAACCAGAATAAAACTGCAGGTCACTGTCGAAAAAATCAAGGTCAAGATAACTCGTAAAGAAAGGAAAGATATAAGCATGTTAGTAATAGATAAACAACTGTATCCTGTAACGGAGATTGTTCAATATACCTTAGTGGGTAAATATCTGAAAATGGAGGAGGGCCCTGTGACGTCAAAAACGGATAAAATTAAGTATTTCCAGAATGGGCACGGGCCCTTCGACAAATTCCAAGAGAAAACAGGGGAGCTAACAGTGGCGTAAATATACCGCTGCACTACGCTCCAATTCCGTCACGGATCATGTACCGCTCAAGGGCATGAACCCTAAGACACTGTGGAAAATACAGACCACCACTGACAATGGTAATGATCTGTTTGATGACGTCAAAGAAACCTCCACGATGGGCAGAATTTGTAATGTGTCGAGCAAGAAAGAGTCAGGTGTGGAGCATAACATAACTAAATAACAAAGAGAATATAATAAAGTTACCTAAATCGCACGAAACATAAAAAGAACTGCATTACAAGATTACCAGCAAAAGTTCTCACAAGGCCCTCCGAAAGACACAGAGTAACGGAGTGCAGAATAAAAACATCGAATCAAGTCAAGCTTATTGTCACTGTGATAGGTAGGAACTGCCGCTTATTCAATAATACAAGATTTTTGCTCATATTCGGATCCGTATGGATCCGGATTAGGTGAAACATGGGAATGGTGGAAGGATATGAAAAGCGACAGAAAACGTGGCAGCAGCACAAGCAACTTATCAACGACAGACAACGGTGAATATGATAACGATAGTAAATGAAGTGACGAAGCTTATGATTCCGATGATAATGATGGAGTCAACAAAGTGAGTATTCAGTTTTAGCATGAATTTGAATTTCCTGTTAGTTCGCACCCGAATCTTCTATGGCAAACTCTTCAAGTATTCGGAAGACAAGACATGGCAAACTACTGCAAAAACAATCCCCCCAAAAGGCTGCATTTTCTAGCGATAATTTCTAACAATTGTCACTGACTGACTGGAAGATAATGACTGTTATGACGACGATGAAGATCACAACAGCCAGCAGTTTTGCCAATGACGATGAAGATATGTCAGCGGAGCTACAAGGAACAGCGCAACAAATGATCGACAGCTTACCTTTAGGTACCTCCGAAATACACGAACCGCCGTCTCTGGTATGTTATGGTCTTGAACGAACTTCAGGTACAAAGGCCAGATGCGGTCGTGCTGAGTGACCGGCAGTGCGCGCAATGCCTGGTCAAAAACGTTACGTGTCTTTGTGATCAGCCTTTGACGAATCATAAACTCACAGTATTCCAACCATATTCTTGGCATCTATAAACGCGACTATAGCGTATCTCAGCACAGAGAATAACAAGGAAGCAATCAAACGCATGTTAAAGACATTAGAGCGTAAGCTGCAGCAGTTATAACGAAAGATGCCGAAGGATCTGACGTCACCAGATCAGATGCAAGTCTTCGCTGGTAAGAATTACTATGCTGGCCACTAAGAATTACTACTGAGCATGACTGAGGTTAATGGTTGCTCAGTCGGTAAAACGTCAGACTCAGAACCTAGAAGTCTGGGATTCGAGTCACGGTGGGGCCACTTGTTTTTCTTCTTTCTGAGGTTGATAAATGAGTACCTCTCTGTGGGAACTAACAAAAGACTGTACCATATGTCAGACGCACTGGTGCCGTAGACTCTGACTTTAAAACAAGACACTAATGGTTGATGACACGGAAATGGAGATCGGAGTCCAACCATTAACTTCAAGAAAAGAACAGCGCAAGATGTAAGCCTATAATGAAAGTGTAAGGAGGACAAAGATTCCGAAAAGTTACAAACTTTGCAGCAAGGGTTCGGTGCTATTACTGTGCCGTTTCAATCATAGGAGAAAATGTTGTTTCTCTTAGCGGCGGAATCGAAAATGAGCGGTTTGCTGGTAAACGCATAGGATCGGGTTTGTTTCCATGTCACAAACTTTGCTGATACATTTTATCCTGTGTTAATCCTTCATTAAAATCCGTGTACAAAAGCGTTAGGCATAAGTCCCATGAAGTCATTTACGAACACGCTTTTGCTATGAAACTGGCATTTTTGGACCGTTCCAAGCAGGAAAAACTTCGGAAGTTGGAACAACTTCGGTAAAAATGATAGCCCAAGTGCTACCCAGCGCTGAAAATGACAGCATCGCCTAATGCTCAATCGAAGGCGCGTTCATTCAAGCAGCTGTCTAAAGTTCAGTGTTTAAAACAATCACCTATTAACTAACAGAGGTAACGCCTTTGCAAGTTATGAAAAAGGTTCGCTTCTTTTCACCGAGACAATGTTGCGGGTAGCGAAACAGCTACGAGATATGTATAGGTTAGTTGAGAGATCAGTAAAAAAGACAATACACAATAAAAAGTAGGCAACAGCATAATAAGTGCTAAGAGGCTGGTTAAGTTCAACAGTAAACCAAACTAGCTTGATACAGCAGCCCACACCCTGAAACGAGCAATGAGACATACGACTTCAAGTCGCCATTAAATGATCATGTATTAATGAGCAACCACGGTTTGCAGATCCCAAAACAAAAATCAAACTCTGATAGCCACCTATACAAGAAAGGAGTCATACGGAAACAAAAAGATACCGGTATGCCATACCAGATAAACTTTTCATGCGCAGAAACCGAGAGAAAGCTGAAGAACCGGGTCACTGAATACATGGCTTGTCTGAGCAGAGCAGTTGAAAACAGAACTCTGTCGTTGCTAAACAGACTATATTAAACAACCAATTCATAAAGTGTGAAAAAATTAGCATGTCCGCGCGGAAGCCAATTGTCGAAAAAGAAAGATCTTGAAAGCAGTCACAGTGGAACGGGCAAATAGCAGAATCAATAGTCAGGGAAAAAACACTGATAAAATCAGCTCAGAATGTCTTCCTATCTCCAGGCAATTCTTCAGATTTACACGACATAGGCGCACCGTCCCTTTGCTTCTGACAACCTTTGGGATCGCTTAAGCAGGCCAGGAATCCATGACTTCGCATCTGCAGTGCAAGAATGCAAATCCACATCATTGAGCAGGGTCAAACAAAAACCTCTTAGACACCAACTTGAATGCCATTATCCGTAAACCTGGCTTCGTGTGTTACATAATCTAATTGCGAATAAATGTGCCATTTGAACTCATGTCTCGGGTTACAAACTCATAAACTCATCATCACTGCAACTTTGCGGTAGTACAAAAAAAGCTTAAATATGCAACAGGAAAAGCCACGACCAGGGCGCCAAAGCAAAATTCGTCATCAAAAAAAATAGGAGGGCAACTACTCAAGGTCTGACTCTATTCATAGGGTGGTTCGCAATCTTGAGTTGCATGATCGTTGCGGATCTAGCGCCGAGTTTAACAATGGTTGCGCACTGAATCTGAACTATACTATTTGTAAACTTTAATCCTAAAAGAGTAAAAAGATCTCCCTGCAGCTACTTTCGAAGAAACCTACTATTCTGACAAACAATTATATAAAGAGCATGATTCTCAACACAAAGAACACAAAAGCAACGGCTGATGTCCGGTCCCAAGTCAGACTAAGAAAGACAGGTTGGCACCAGAGCTACTGATTACCACTCTGTCATTGTAGCAATTAATGCGCCGAGAGACAAATCTTGGACATTTTAATCGTACGTGATAGGTTACGCTGAAATGCAAGTCATACTGGGAAATCATTCGAACGGTTTAAACAGACCACTTGACTTACCTTATGCATGAAAATCAGCGCTCTTTTGAAACAGTGATTGACCTCTTCGTAAATCGGATCGGTGATGCAGAAACCGCACGCTTCCCGTTGCCTCATCGAAAGGTACTCGTACCACAGCTTGTAGCTGCCCGGCAGCTCGTGCAAAGCTCGTTCATACAACTGGTAGATAGAACGCACGTTCTGGCACGTCTGTCGTTTGTGTTCGATGTATCGCAGCCAACATTTGATCGAGAACGGGTTGCGAAGAATGTCCTCTTCATACGGCAGGTCGTCGTCCTCCTGACAAACGACGATTTTTTGTAGACAAGAATCACCAACAGAAATGACTGGTAAAATACAATACGCTACAGAAGTAACAACTTATAAGGGTACGGCATAAGGACTTTTGCAATGAGTACATTCACTAACGCTCTAATCAAACAGCAGCCAAAACAACAGGTTTTGACAGATCTGCTAATACAGAATTTAACTTATCTACATGTATCGTACTTACCCACGACGCACGGCAAAGAATAATCACCTCCTTCATGTTAGACCGGCTTTTACTAATCTTCAGTATTGTTAGCGTTGTTAGGAGGCATAGAGACCTATATTCTAACGAAAGATGAACAACGACGGCTGAACAACGCATAACTGAGCTGGCTGCATCCCGAATACTGTGAATGCAATCACAGGGCTATCTGAGGAATGAACCTGTCTTCTGTAAGGCACAGGGTAACTCATTAGAACTAAAACCGGAAAAATCGGGTCAACTAGTTCGACAAACTGGCCTTATTGCCAGTCTGCGACCATGTCATGACGCAAACGAAACATAAACAAAGTACGATCGACGTTGACAATGAAACATTAGCATGCCAAACGGAAGCAGATCTGCGTCAGCGAAGAATCGCCAAAGAAACAAGAGTGGAAAAGTGAAGAACGCAAATCGAAGGGTTATGCGAGTGAAAACGACTCAAAGTGATGATTACAACAGATAAATCAACAAACAATCAGAAGAACACGACAAGTACGGCAGAAACGCTGAGAAATGAAAGGACCCGCTAGTAACCCGATGCAGATGATCGTAGTAA
>UZAM01006677.1:57881-70044 GCA_900618415.1 Soboliphyme baturini
TGGATCCCGCGGAACAATCTATGGGCATGCTTAAAAACATGTGGAATCGATGGCAAGGTATTACCAATCGTCCAATCACTATATGTTGATAGGAAGTGCCGCATCAGAGTTAATGGCGTTAAGTCGAAACCTTTTAGCGTTGACGCTGGTCTTTCCCAAGGCTGCGTTCTATTTCTTCACCCGATTGTACTGTCAGTGGATTGAACAGTCAAGCGCAGCCAGGGCGATGAATGCATCAGTATAGGAAATGTCGAGATCAGAAGACTGCTGTCTGCAAACGACCTCATTTTGTTGGCGTCATTACTCGGTGCTTGACCATCGCGCCCAGAAAACGATGACAATAACAAACTAAGTCAAGTGATATCCGCAAAACAAAATGAGACAAGCGAAATAAACAAACAAAACTGGTGTGAAACAGCCAAATATTGGGGAAGCAGCATGATTCTGAAAGATGAGCTGCACTGTACAAAAAGTTTACTTTGATCAAAAAGGGGGAGAATACTCACGTACAGTTGCGAAGCCGTGATCATGAACAAAAATGCAGCAGAACCTACACTGAGGTGGAGGAGGAATGCGTTAGGCAGCACTGTAAGAATGGATAAGAAATCGTATAAATGAGAATAATAAATCAAGAAAAATTAAACGGCATAGAATTAAACATATCGCATGAGAAAACAAGCAAATTGACCAACGAGCAAGTTAAAATCAGTGACCATAGTCACATGTAGATACAGAAGAAAACGGAGTTATAAATGTTGGTGAAGTTTTCACTGTCATTAATTAAGCGAAAGGCATCGTAAGGTTCATGCAGATATAAAGCTGTATGCAAAGAAACACTGTGAAACACTCTTAACTCTTACGATTGTCATATTTATTATTCTTTATGCATATTTCTGATTTCTGTTTCTCTGTGCCGACAATCAGAACTTACGGGAGATTTATCATGAGGCAACGACACTACTTTATTGCAGCGCACCATATTCTCTAAGTTCGACTACGTCTATGTTATTCTAATCTATTTTAAAGATGGGTTCCCTGCTAGAAAGTCTCTGACAAAGGAGTCTGCAAAAAGGTACCGAATATCGAAAGGGAACTTAAAATGAAACAATATTTAAACTTCAACTTGTTTATGCATTAAGCGCCACAAAATTACAGTAAAATACATCGCATCCGCATTATCATCAGGATCTGGTAATCTGATTACTCAAATGCAGCAGGCACTATCCAACTTCTGCATACCTGTAGCAATTTTTCTTATGCACAATTGCAAACGCTTCAGACTTTTAACTAAAAGCGACGTTTGACGTGGTATTTCATTCTGCTGTGCACGTCCCCTCTGCTCCCGCTGACAGGTGTGACAAAGAAATGATCCTGTTGGCTCCGTTAACTCTCCAACAAGTTACCAAAAACATGTCGAACCTTCATTCTCACTATCACTAGAACCACATTCACGGGAAACTATTATAATCTTCTTCAGTATGACCATAGTTATGAACACCACAAAGGTACAATATACCGTACAAAAGACGTATCAACAACAAATGCAACGAGTACGACAGGTGAGGCAAAGTTACCTGTGGATATAGTTTTCACGATTCGACGGTATATCGTAATTTATCACTAGGCTAATCTGTTGCACATCGATTCCTCTAGCCAATAAATCAGTTGTAACCAACACTCGACTGGAACCGCTACGAAATTCTTTCATAATCATATCACGTTCGCGCTGTTCCATGTCTCCATGCTGCAAATGTGACATTTAATGTAAAACTGAAAAAATTAATTATACTCTACTTTACTACAACCGTTTAAGGTTGCAATGCGAAATAAAATGCACTTAAATACGAAAAGATGACAGCGTGAACTAACTCGTTTTAGTTTATAAGGGTTGTAAGGTCGAGATGAAATCTGGTCTGTGGTACAACTTAGACAGTCGCATTTTTACATAACCATTGTTTTCTTCTCGACATGCCTCGCTAATGGACCAACTTCCAGACTCGTAACTTGCCTATAACTAAACCAAAAATCTGACACCAGCTTTATGGTGGTAAAAGTACGAATGCTATAAAAGTGTCATATTATGGTGAGTTTTGCCAAGAAACTTTTCTCGTTGCAAAGCTTGATTAACCTCAGTTCTGCAGTCACCGTTTTCCTCAAGAAAAAGACCAAGATGCTAGAAAAAAATTACCTACTGCAACTCATTTAGAATCTAACAGCCAGAGGAACGAAGAAACTGTAACAAAAGGAATCTTTGGAGTGGAACAATTTTGCACAACTATGGTACAGATAGTGAAAAACACCTTGCTCGAATTTCTGAATCATAAGCAAACAAAGCCACTCAATAATCAATCACTCGCTTATCAGGACACTAAGCACAGCGGTTGAATGTCGGATTTATTTTCTGGGCACAAACCAACCTTACACCTATTTAGAAAAACGGATGGGTAAGTGAAAAATTCTGCGCTGAAGCTAATCAAGCTAAAGTTGTAACCCCACTTTCATAATGCTGAACAAGAACGATAAAGGAACATACCATTGCTGAAACCGTGAAAGATCGCTGGGTCAACTGGTCCGTAAGCCAGTCTACTTTCCGTCGGGTATTGCAGAAAATGACCGCCTGTGCAATACTTGTGGTCGCATACAGGTCGCAAAGCGTTTCCAGTTTCCACTCCTATAAAAATTCAGACTTCGTCTCGCCAGCACCTCTTAGACTCACCTCCTTTTCAACGTTCACAAAAAACTGCCTAATACCCTCGAGAGTGAGTTCGTCCTTTTTAACCAAGATTCGGACCGGATTGCGCATGAAACATTTGGTAACATCAAACACTTCTTCGGGAAGCGTTGCAGACAAAAGTATCACCTGAAAGTCATGAAAACCAAACTACGGACACCCGCCAATGCATGCCAACCTGAACATCAGTAGGCATATATTGAAACACGTCGTAGATTTGCTGCTTGAAACCGCGGGTAAGCATTTCATCTGCTTCATCAAGAACAAATATCTTTATTCCGTTAGTACCTAAAAATAAACACACCAGCCGCGTTAGTGCATCCAACCAATTCGAACTAGCAAGTAGAGAGTGGCTGTTTATCAATATTCTGAACGACTGCTTTTATCCCTTAAACAGAGCTGGTAGTAAATTCAGTTTTCAACTTGCAACGGTCGAAGAAAAGAAGTGGATACACAGAACAAATACGTTTAGAAACAGTTTGAACAAACCATTAGTCTGACGGAACAACGCGCTGTCAGAGAAGTCATGAAGAGTAGCAGAGGTAGTGCAGCAAACCTTGACATCTGCGCGAGGGCGAAGCACAATGCGAATCGAAGGTACAGTCCACGGTAGAAGAGCATTACAATGGTAAGTTTTGTGCGCTTTCAACCGTTACGCTTTTCTGTACAGAACAGTTACAGCTGTAATCATTATTTGAGCCAAGCTAGCCTGAAGAGCGAAGTCCTTTCGACTGATGAAATCCAAGCCTTACAAAATAATGTCTCATTTCTCTTAAGCGCTGTTCACTGCTGCAGTGAAGGTAATATATCTGCCTATAATTGCAACTATATCTGCCTGCATGAGATGCTTTGCAGTTTTACATAGCCTACAACGTATCTCAAGAGTGATGGACGGTTCCTATCAAAGAAAAGTATTGAACAAACTTGTGTCCTTTTTTAACTGATTTATCGAACCATGCCTGGCGTCCGTCTTCCAGTTTCTCTGACAGTTCTTAAAACCGCTCATCATCCAGACCTGCACCTGTCTGTGTAAAGCTTTGTTAAATCACAGTTCTCCTTGTAGACATTCAGCTGTTGCCAGCCAAAATTCGAGATTTCAAAAGTTAAAGCTAAACGGTTTGTAAACGTCAACCGCACATCGCACAAAAGATATAAACGGCATGTACTTGCTATAAAACCTGTACAACAAAGTCACAGGTGCAGCCGTGGACACCGGTGGTTTCATTCAAGAACAAGTTGCTAGTTTTCTGGTAAGAATGACGAGCTAACAAAGTTCTGAAACGAAGGGATTTCGTACCTCCATAATTCATGCCAAAAGGGTTTCGCCGTATACTTATGCCTTTCTCTCTCCTTTCAGAGTGGTTGTGGCCATGATGAGCAATGTCAGTGCTGTGTGAAACCGGTTTCCAAATAAAATTTTAAATACATTTTGGTGACCCTAAAAAAGGAATAAATTTTTTATTTTTCACTGACGAAAGGGAAAATTCCGTTCAGTATATGCATACGCACATGCCTAGTACATTTTCCTTCATCCGACCTACGTGCACGAGGAGATCGGTCTGACTAACAACTCCACATTGCGTGAACTCTAATGTACTTAAAGGTCGGTTTGCTGGCAAAAAGGAAGAAAAGGATAAACAGTCAACCGAGACTAATCAATATACTCAGTCAGTGTTTCTCACACTAAAAGGATTCACTTCTCTAAATGACTACTCAGCTTGGCTCTATTAGCAGTCGGCTATAACAGGTTTCACTGCATAGAGAAAGACGAAGAGAAGCGAGAAACAAATTGTTTTGCAATGTCGAGAAATAGTCTATTGGACACAAGTTCCATTAAGGCATTCCCGAGTGCGTAAATGTAACGTGTAGTGTATCAGAATATTCTCCACCTATGGGATCTACGCGTTAGGAAATAAGTATCTTGGTACCTCAACCCGTTCCAAGAGGTGCAACTCAAAATGTCACCATGAATTACTCTTCAGATATTTTTTCATTTCATTATCATTGTCAGCCTTTTCTGATCTACTGCTGGATGAAGGTCACTGCATGACTTCGCCATAGACATGTTTTTTGCCAACTGAATCTATCTTGCTCTAGTGAACTTTTTTATCTCATTCTGCCATCAATCTGGAGATCATCCTACGGATCGTTTATTCCTTCCTAACACTCAGTCCAATGTTCCTCTGATCAAGCGATGGTAGGTCCTTCTTGCAACACGTCTTGCCCACTGTCAATTTAACTTTTTCACTCGAACAATGACATCTCAAACTCGTTTGTGTTCTTATCCATTCATTAGTCTTCCAACCTTTTCTTTTTATTCCCACATTCATTTTTCCATGCCGTGCTGCGTCGTATGCAGTTTATGAACAGCTTTCAGGTTTAGGGCCCATGTTTGTCGCACCCATGGGTTACCACTGAGAGCACACACTGATCTAAAACTTCCCGCCTCAAGCGTAAGGGCCGTTTTCATAATAGGAACATTTTCAGCCAAAATGGAAAATATGTCATTTTTATTCTTCTGTTGATTTTTTACAGTATGCTCGCAGTTGCAGTGATGAGTCGAGACGCAGTCCTGCATTTCTTCCATCCTAAGTCCATTGACTTTAACAAGTTGCGGGCTCATATCTGTTAGAAATGGCCTCGGTCTTCTTCAGATTCATTTCCAGATACTTTGACGCTAGAGTAGTGGAACGCTTGGACTCTTCTTTCTTCTTCTCTTGTGATCTTGAGAACAGAATATAGTTCGCAAACTGCAGGTGACTTAGGTAGTAACCATTTACCTTCAGCCCCTAATTTTCCTCACGAATCTGACGTTAATTGAACTGCTTTTTTGCTACAGGAAACAGCATCATCCAACACCATAAAGAATGAATCACAATATAAATGAATCACTCTTGTCCAATTCTAAGCACGCGCAGAAAAAAATTTTTAAGCGACTTACGCAAGGCCTTTCGCTGAATCATATCGTGCACTCGTCCAGGCGTACCTACCACCACCTGGCTGCCCATTTCCAGTCTTCTCACATCATCGATGACGTTTGTTCCACCAATGCACGCGTGGCAATCGATATCCATGTAATCTGACAACGCTGCTATCACCTTTTGTATCTAAATTCAATCTGTTATAAGCTCTTTGCTACAGGAACGAATGCTACAAAGAAGCCTGAGCTGTCCCCAATAGTAATCAACTGCGCTGTACATATTTAGACTGTACCTTAAGATTCTCTAGAAGTAACAGTCTTCTAAAAAATAAATCAACGAAGGTACATAAAAATAAATGCACGTGAACTCAACTTGATGAGACAGACTATTGCCAAGAGTGCAGCTTAATACAGTTTTAGTTACTCTGGACTACGTCAGCAAATTATAGACATGGAAACGTTTTTTAAACATTTACCTTCGATGAGAAGCTAAATGTTAAAAAACATCGTACAAGTCGGACTTGGACAAACATATGCGCACTGCCGCACACCGAACAAATGTCAAGGCTGGAAAGCTTCAAATAATGAAAGTGAAGGCCCACATGATTAATATGATAACATGAGTGCCGCATGCAAGTTCGGTTCGAAAGCTGAGAACAATTATTACGCAGTGTCGCTAACGCTACGGCGTTATTGCATCGTCCCCACACTACTAGTTGTCTAAGATATCAGTAGAACAATGAACTGCTCCATATATTTAATATGCATTGATATATTTAGCATCATTTTGGTTCGAGCAAGTCATTGCTCGTTACGAGCGATTATCGTACGACGTATCTATGAGCCACGAATATCGCTGCACTAAATCTCACAATCACCAAAGGTAAGATCGGAATTTTAAATTGGGACACTACTGAACAACAGCCAGATATGAACTACCTAGTGTCTCATTCTGAAAAAGGTTCATCAGATAAAGACCCAATAGATGGATGTTTGTTCATCCTTTAAACCAACAAACCATACTGTGTACAGCAGAACTTTGCGTTGTTTTCAAGGCATTTCTTCAAATTCAAGAAAATGTGAGACGTTTCGTGCCACTCACAGTAGGGGCAAAACTACTATCTAGCCAGAGTCTGCCTAAATATCTACCTGTATAGATAGTCGAATTAATAAGCTTTTCAATGCTCAAGCAACAGACCTGTAAGCCATCAAACTATTAACACGATGCAGGATACGGCTACAAGAATACAGTCAGAAATTATTCTTCAAAGTATCTAGCGCACTGCGCACTACATGCACTTTTTATAACCAATGATACAAAAATTTTTTCAACAGCACGCCGGAACATGTAATTGCTATATTAATTATAGGCTTTAAAGAAGGCTGCATCTAGTGTTCACAGCAGGAAATATAAAATGCGCCGCTGTAAGCTTACTTGATTTACTAGATCTGTATCAAATGCTATAAATGAAGCAGCTAAGATCGTAAATACGCCAAAAGAGAATCAACGAATATGTGGAAGAATACTTTCCACAGTCAGGGAAAAAAGAATACTTTAATCCTGTAAAGCAAATCTATCTACGAACCCAGGTAAAAAAACTCAGGGAAATCATTTGCACTAATATTCGAAGAAAGGGTAGCGAGAACTATTCATCAGACCACTCATCATTTCAACGGAGGATGATTATTCAGTTACATGGAAAAATTCTTAGACGACGCCAGAAGAATGATAGCACAAACAACAATAGCAAATATAACGAAGATATATCCACGCAACCTGGGTGAATAAAACAAGAAATGTGGCGCAGTAATGTACACAACCCGTACAGTGATGTCATAATCCTATTTAAGTTTCATATTACTTACTCATATACACTTTCACGGCAAAGAAAGAAGTATTCCTCATGTCTGTAATTCATATATTCACAAAGCCAGATCGTTATGATATACAGAAAGAACATAGTCACCTGGTTTCTTGCAGATTCGGTGTGCCTGTTGAAGTCTCTTCGCAAGCCTCGGGTTAGGGAACCCTGTTTATAACGGCGGTCGAGTATGCACTAGTGACGACTATTGTCCCGACCGCTTTTGGGTTCTGAATTAGAAACGATTCACTCACGACGTGTGAGGGCGAAAAGAAAAGCTGTTCGAATCTGATCAACCACGGCAGCGCAAACAAACCCTCGTAATATCCGTCGAACAACTTACCGTAGGGCAGCTACACAACAAGTCACGAAACTGCGATAATACAATCACGATAGAAACACAAACATGTCACACTGGTTTCGCAGTGGTTTTTCCTCCTGAGCAGGTGACTGCTTAAGAAAACGGAAAAAAACTTAGCTTTATATCAGCATCAGATCTGGACGTGAAAACGTACCCTGCCAATAAGGTGACACTGGTACTAATCCTACATGAGAATACCAAGGGCAAAGTTTCTGTTCCGCACAAAGTCTTTCATTTTATTCAGATAAACGAAAATAATGCAATATTACATATTTTTGTAGACTGACAACTTTTACACACCGACTACAGCGTGAAGAAATTGTGACAAAACAAATCTAAGGTGATACAGTCATGCATATCCCAAGTACCTGAGCCAAGCAGAACACATCTCAGCGATATGGAATTTAGGGTCTACTATTCTGGCATAAGTCTAGAGGGATGCTTTTATTCAACAATCATAAACCGAGCAACCCGGACGAAATGTTGAAAGTGGTTTACATGTGCGGAAACTGCGATAAGACTTGCATTGGAAAGACCTATCGGAAATTTAATATCCAAATTAAAGGTATCTTTCCACAGTCCGCCTTGGACAAGGCTGACGACTCTACTCCTTCGCAATGCGCCCCTTCTGAGGTACACTTAAGCAGAGAGATGTATATAATCGACAATGGCCAATCAAGAATTGGTATTTGGATAGAAGAGTCAGAGCATATTCTAGCGATGAAACATTGTACGCACAATGAATACACCTCGTCTGTTGTAATAAATAAATGATTGGCTGCCATAAACAACTTGATAAAAAAAAATTTGGAACGGCGTAACGAGTGGTTTAGCTTAAACCCTAATGTTCAAAATTATAAATATACTGCAAAATATTATGTAATTCTTTCACTCAATTTAAACTTAAGTATTTTGTTGTGCGCTGTCTGTCATATCGCTGTGCATTGATGATGCTACAGAGTGCGAATTGGCAATAAAATGTCAACATCTGCGCTGTTTGGGACTCTCAACCATGTATCGGCAAACCATATGCAATTTCAACAACGGGTCCAGAATCAGAATGCCATGCCAGATCTGCAACTCTTTGCTTCCAACGCGTTCGACGCCATGCTGGCATCATCGAGAGGTCGCAAATTTAAAGCCGTTTGATAACATTAATAACGTCAGTGATAACATTATCTGGTTATACAGTATTTGAATGACCTGGCATTGGAAATGCCTTGGAATTTGTAACTAAGCACATCATGAACTACTTTATTTAATGGCCCGGGTGGCATTTCAATGCACTGAAAGCAAGGTTTTGACATCTTTCTCGTTTTTCATTAACCCAAAATGAATCATAACTTAGCAGATTTCGTACAGAACAATTAATCTCTGAAGCAGGAAACAAATACTAATAGAAAAAGCTTCCTACATATCATTATTTCAAGAAATACACTAGAAGTAGAAAACAATAAAGAACGGCTAAGTTATACAACAAATCTTACTTTAAGACAAGATTTTATCGAACCATTACAAATTACTTTCTAAGTACAAACAAATTGTCACAAAAGCCTGCAATATTGCTGACAGTTACATGTCTTCCAGTAAAAGCTTATGCTTTCTATCAAGAACGTTTTTAAATCATTATCTATTTCACTTTTTTTCCTGCCTTAGTTACGCAACGCATTTTTTCAACAGTTTCTGTCAGCGCTTCAGAATGATGGTAGGCGAGGCTGTACGTTTGCGACTGAAGGTAATGTAGACGAAATCAGCTGCAACGATTCCACTAGAACAACTGGAACAATTGCTGGTGTATTCCAATCAACAGAGGTGACTTAATCGAATCAGTTCAACTCTACTGCAACCACAAAGCGCGTTCCTTTGCGTGACGATAAATGGTGTCCTCATTTGTTTGCAACGGTTATAGAACGTACTTATCAGGACTATTGGCGCTATGAACAAAAAAAAGTCTAGTAATAATCCATAAGCTAAAACGTATTCAGAAAGAAAACTTTCTCAGTTCGACGGTTGCAGGCATGAAGAAGGCTGAATTTCGAAAGACAACGAAGGACAGACACCGACACGCTTCTCTTAATGTTTGCCATAATGCTCGACTTAAAGCCCCAACCGAAAATTAGCCTCGGAATAAGTCCTTAGCCACTGAATTAGACGTTTCATGTTCGCTTTATCAGCAGACACTGAATTGGTATTAAATAGCCTGATATAAAATTTGCAATACCGCTTGAGCGGTTGCTCTTTACGCACACCAGCGTTCAATAAACATGCAAAGCAGCGCGCAGGAGTCTGTTAATAGTTTAAACGTTGCTAGTGAAAATTCCTCTTTCGTGGTTCCACTAGAAAACCTAGACACTATGCGAAAAGAAGCGCCAGAAGTTCGCGATCCAGCTATAAATTTTAAAAGCAATATAAGCCAATTTTTCTTAGCAAGTCGTAACTAAAAGTTTTAAGCAACGTTCAGTAGCTAAGACTGTAGATGATTACCTGCTGCGCCAGTTCTCGTGTGGGCGCAAGGACTAACGACTGGCATTCGTGCAGCTTAGGATCTACTTGTTGCAAGATGCCAATGGCAAAAGTTGCCGTTTTGCCCGTTCCACTTTGTGCTTGGGCGATTACATCGCGCTCTACAGGAAATTTACTTTAGAACATAAACGAAACAAAATTTGGCATGGTGAAATAAAATGAACGTCTGAGAAAAAAACAAGAATGTGAAAAATATGAAAGACATCGGCAAAAGACATAGACAACTATTCTGATGGTTGATCACTGATATTCTAAGTATCACGACAGTGATGGTGACGGCTTCTTAGACGTTATGGCTAACACTATATCGCATCGCCTTTGGTTTAATTTCTATACATAAATCACAATAAACACTGCCAATCTGCTAATCTTGTAGACGGGTAACTGCAAGGGAAGAAATGTGTATGAATGAAAACCGTTTACGAACAATACTTCTGATATTTTAACGAGACAAAGGAATGTTATGTTTACAACAGCATCGATTGAAGTTCTATGCAAGCAGTGAAGTAACGCATTAATTGCCATGACTCGTGGAATCAGATGACCAGATGGACAAGGAAAAACGTTATAAGCTAACTGGGATTCTCTGGAACTTGCGGATGCCCAACGGTACCAATGAGCGAGAATGCATCGCTCTCACTGCAGTCGATTGAAACATGGACTACTCTTCCATTAATGCATATCGAAAGCGTCATTTCAATGTGATGAAGCATCATTCAGTGCAGCACTGAATTTAGAGCATCCGTTAATCTTAACTGGCCCATGGAAACAACGTGAAAAAACAGCGAAATCGAACCCCCACGCCAGTTACCCAATTATTTAATTACGCATCGAACAGACAGAAAAAAGAAAGACGCTGCTAAACGTGGTTTTCCGTTACTGAGACTTACAGCATGGCATTAATCTTAATATCGATATTATCCGCCGAGAGCACTTAAATTTAATAACGCAGCAATTACGGCTATGCAATACGCACAACTTAGCCTACGATCGCCTAATTCTATTGTTTATAATAATATTCAGTTACCAACCCAAAACACAGAACACAGATGGCCCACACAGAATATTCCGTGCTGTCTGGAGTGAGAATCGCTTCGAAACTGTTAAGTGTATAAGCGGAATGAATGGATGAAGTCAAGGTAACGACAGGGAAAACCAAGAGTAGAGTGAAAGATTCGGGAGACAAAAATAGCATATGATAATGCGGTCCATGCAATAAACTCGAATGTCAAATATAACAATAAATACAAACATGACTAAAATTCTGAGTAGAAAAAGCCCGCAGGAAACATGATAATGACCGATGAAAGACGGAACGAACTTCAAAACAATACATTTACACTTTTAGAGAAAATATCAAATTCTTATTAGGTTTGTCAGAAGTCATCTCCAGCTAAGATAAACGACAAACACGTTCCAGAAGCCGCTCGATACCTGGGCTGAAGAGAATATCAGCCTTCACCAAGATGATCCATCAGTATTTCGCTGCAGTCAGGGACGGTTTGCTTTACGCAGTAAAACCGGCCATTTTTACAAGAGAACACAAACTCGACTGAATTGCCCTTAACAGTGCTGGCGACGCCTCGTGAGGTGGCGCGACAAAATTCTCGCGTTAAACGACCATAAAGTAAAATGAACCAGAAGCGCTCAGACGCGAAAGATAAGCGCTACTCGCTTGATCATTCAGCAGAATTCCAAAACTTCAATGGATCGTGAGCAGTTAGTATGGGAACTCCAACGCAGAAGACGAAGGAATGAAACGATGG
>UZAM01006687.1:44362-55048 GCA_900618415.1 Soboliphyme baturini
CTGTATTCGCAACATACTGTCGAGTAATGATACTCTAATACGAGCAAAGCTGACTCATGCAGCCTTCTATCCTCTGATGATTTCTCCTTCCATCGAGTTCATCCGGTCCACTTGACGGCCATCGTATACAAAACTGGTGGCTTTTTTTAGTCCTTCGCCGTTCGCGTAGGCACCCATCGTGGTGGTGCCCGATCCACGTTCATTTCGTTCTGGAGAGGTCAATGTTCAATCAGATGTGCGATTTGAAACCACCGAATTTTCTGTTTGAACTTTGCCATCTGTTGAACGAAGGTGATGTAGCTTGCAAGGACACTGGCTGCTTTCTGCCAATGCTGAGACCGCAACGCCACATGAGTTTAGTCGGTTGAAGAGTGACACCAAGGTCACGACGAGAACGCTGATCAGATGACACTTGGCACTACTCCACTGATAGTACTACGTCATGGTTCGTTGAGTAGCTTGGTGATACTCGCGCCACCAGTGTTCATTTCCTTGATCAAGCTGGCGCAAATGGAGATAATGACATTTTCATGAAAGGAGTTCGGGGCGGTGCTCAACATAGCCTTAGGTACTTGTGATTCAAGGTTAATTGAGTTTTGGACAAAGGTCGGCAAGGTCGATACATTTTTTATACTACATTAGCCATTTACACAAGCTACCTGACATCCCTTCGTTATTTTTGTAAAACCATTATCTGGGTGTTCTGTTTTGCGGAAAAGCACCGTTGCGGTCAAAACATTTGGAACAGAAATGAAAAGTATTTTAAAAGTCTACCACAACCTTACAAGCATAAAGAGTGCACTGGAGTAAATCTAAATTTATAACAATGAATTAAAATGTTACCATGTACAAGTTTCTATGAAATGGTCTTCGTTTTACGTTAGAATTTTGAATGGTGTTCATTTCGTCAATGCATCAGTATGAAATTGAGATTGAGATATTACTGCTTGCATGGCATTATCTTGAGCCTCACGTCTCTTCGTAAAAACAGGGATCAATAACAGAAAGAAACGACACCATTTGCAACAACAAACACAACAGCGACCTATCAAAAGGCATATAATATAAGTAGAACGAGGTGGCGAAAAGGATGGAACGGTGTAACAGAGCACAGAAGATGGGAAGATGCAGTTACCCCTAGATATTTAATGTGTTACTGCTGTTGTCATGTCAGGACGTCGTGAATGGTCTGAGCGTGAAAACAAAACACGGAATACTTGTTTCTACTTTTACTCACTGTGCATGTCCCACCATCTGTTGCTACGAGTGGCAAGGCATTCATGACAAGGTGAATATCTGCATATCTATATGGTGCTTTTTCCACATTTGAAAACCCACAGCTGCCGTCTTTTCAATAAACTCTATAAACCATAGTGGAACATTGATTACAATCATAATAAAGATTACAAATAATAGAAAAAAATAAAGACCCCTTTGGCCCTTACCTGTTATGAACCATGAAATCTGAAAACATGACGGATTCCGGAAATCTATCCCACGGTTCCAGTAGTAATAGTGAACAAAGTTTTATCAAATATAGTTCTAACTGTCATGGTAATTAATTAATCAATTTCAAATGAACTAAGACAAGTATTAATAGTCTTTAAAGTATTTTAATGTAGTATGGCAACTGCTCGCATTATAGAAATCTGAAGTTAGTTGTTCTGCTTATCACTCGTTATAATTGATGAGGAATAAATGAAAGGTGAAAATTTTCTTTGTGTACATTCGGATTGCATCTATGTCGTTAGCGTTTAAACTCCAGTTACTTACACCATAATTCAGTAACGAATTAAATTTTCAACATTTGTTGTCTAAACGGGATCAATAAAAATTACTCGATATTTCAACAGAAATGAAGAACAGCGTTGCATATAGCTAGTGGTAACTTAGACCAAAAGACGAATTTCAGACACATACTTCACATACAGTAATTTCATAATAATAAAAAATTAATTTCGGTGCAGAAACAGCGATCGCTTCTGTGTAATTGTACCATTGCACAAAACAGAGGAACTGTGAGCCACGAATAGAAACAAGATGGAAGAAGAACAGGAACAAACTAATTACTGACCTATATTATAAGCAGTTTGACATGTAAACAATTTAGTCTGACAGAAAGCCATTGTCGATCATGGATAGCGAATGTACGGCAATAGCACTTAGTACTTGATAAAGTACTGATGCATGTCCAGTTTGCTCAACAAACGAACTTCTGCTACTTATTGCAGAAGTATGACTTGATTCATTGCGAGCCTTTGACTGCTTAAATATTACCATGAGTTTGCAAGCCCCTGAATTAAATGAAATACAGGTCTTTGTTAATGCTTTAAGTTGGCTTCCCTATCTGTAACATTTTTTGTCGTTTCACGTCTTTAATGCGTTGTCTTGCCCTGTTTCCTGCACAACACGAAAATACACGCGGACTCGAAATGAAGACGAATAATTTTATAGGCATTTCTATGCCGTCAGGTATTCTCACCAGTTCTGGTTCTACTTTATGCTGCTCATACTTTGTCACAAACACTATGCATCAAGTTTTATTAAATTTATTACTTGACATGTACATTCAGGGAAAGTGAATAATCATTAATTGCTGATGAATTAAACGGAACGGCTCATAATATCACATACTCTCGGATACACAGAAATGAATCGTTGAATCAAAGACCACTTAGGGCAATTGGCCTTTCAAATTTTTTATGCAGATGCTACGGAACGTGCTGTTAACACTTTATGACAACCTCTGCATTTTGTTCGCCTACAGCTGTGACCTTACTTTTGAAATCCCTCACGAGATAAGTCATGACTTCCTTTATTATCTCTAATTCCAAGGTGCCGATTGCTCAGAAGAATGGATTACCAACAACTGTCAGCTGTTTAACGCTGCCCAATCTGCATAGCAATCACTAATATTCGCATTGTACCATTGTGGCTTCGTCGTATAATTTTACTTATATGTTTTCTGAAGCAAAGACGAAATAGGGGAAACATGCTAATGGAGCAGCATGGGATAAAATGAACTGAGCTGTTTCTGTTGATAGAAAGGTCGCTGAAGTGAAAAGCGTTTCGACTCTTGCGTAGCGTTCAGTCATTAAACAATCACTTTATTAATTCAGCTAATTTCTTTGAAAATCTGAAAAATGTATAAATACGGTTTATTTTATACACAGAGCAAGCAGACAAAATGGTCAGGCTGACGAACTTGTTTGCTTGCTCTGTGTATAATTAAACAATTTTTATGCATTTCTCAGACTTTCACTGTGAAATGAGCAAAATACTGAAGCCCATTTCTCCACAAATATGCCGATTTTCAATTGGCTTAGAGAAAAACTTATATCTGAACCAAGTCACGAAAAGACATATCTTTCAGCAAATTTTAAGACGAAAATTTATAGAAACTAAATGACATATAAATAAGATTAAAAGAAAAACAGACAAAACTGTCATAGCAGGCATATTGATCTAATTTCATACGAAGTATAAAAAATTAGATATTATTCAAAATGCGCATACTTGCCAATTAATTATGAACTTGAATTTAAAACTGAACTCTAAGTAAGTCGTCTAAAATTTACGATTCGGAGATTAGCCAAAACGTCCTCAACCGGGTGTAACGCAAACTTTTCGGCCAAATTTCGAGCTGGCCACAGCTTCTAAAATGGTTTGTAACCTGGTGATTTGATGAAGACATAAACTTGCCACCTCAAAATAGTGTTCTCAGGCTATGGCATGCTTTTGTAAAGACTTTAATAGCCTTTAAATCTCCGTAAAATCTCGTCAGTTTCGATGATGCAGGCAAGCCTAAGTCATGGATTATGTATTTTAGTTTAAAAGTAATATACAAAATACACAAACACTGTCTGTCGTATGTTATTTTTGTCCAAATGCTACAATAAGCTAAAAACAGCAGTCATCTATGATATTAAATCGGTTTAGTGTCAAACAAGATTTATGTAATTTTTAGCAACAGCATAAGATTTATTCGTAGAACCTGTTAATCAATCTGATGTATGATCATCGGTAGGAATGTAGGCATAAAGTCTATTCTAGGTCAACTTTAAATAGCATTTGCGATGTAAATTCAAGTAGCTGCTGATAAAAACATTAAATATTTCATCACTTCTGTTGTAGATTTAGCTACTTTTGCGCTATTTCTATCCGTTTCCGTTTGGTACAGGACGTAGATGTCCTTCGGGGCTGCTCGATAGCCAGCTGTTCGATTTTCAGTGCTGATCAATGGAGGATACGTCGAATTCAACCGAGGAAGCTCCTCGGAAAACAAACAGACCTGCAAGTAAGAGTTTCTATCAACCATTTTTCACTGTGGGGAGCTGAGATTTTCGTTTCTTCCAAACGCTGTAGTCTTCCTTCCGTTCTCACTTACGAAGTGAAACGACCGACTCGGTGGATGTGTAATCTGTAATAAGAGAACGATAAAATTATTTCAGTAGAACATTAACATCACCTGTTTCACGGCTTTATACAAGGAAACTTTTACTGCATATTACGCAAATGTTGAACACGAAATGTTTAACGCTGTTACCATTTCCTGCATTGTTCAAACTTTCACAGTTGAAACTAGTGGAAGCTGCGTATAATCTTAAGCTGATGGCTGAAAGGGAAATTCAGACTATCTAAAATGTAAGCAAGTAGATAATCATGTCAATGGATTTGTTTAAGTTGTCCTTTTGTCATTGCCAACGCAGTCTAAAGGTAAGCAGAGTTTGAGCAGCGAAATAATATGATGATCTGATTCTTGACTTGTCAAACGTCGAGTATCGTATGATTTTGAGTGTGTACGAATGTATGCACGTTTCCACTTATGTATATTTTGTTACGTACCTGTTGATGGCCGTGGATATGCAAAATATCGAATAAGAAGCGTCGTTTTTTGAAATTTGTACCGATTCATGGCCAAAAGAATAGTATCGTCAGTATTTAGAAGAAACTAGCGTTACACAGAGAGTATTTCGACCACTGTGTTACACTTTACTAAGTTTTAAAGCTGCTGTAAACAAGTATCGTAAGATTGAATATTTCGTTCAACTTGATGATTTTACTGAGATCTGTATAAAAAACGGTTTATTCATACCCAACATAAAAATGCTGGATGATTAACCACTGCCGACATTTCGGCTTGTTTCTCACGGAATTTCTTCTAGGTTTACAGGGTTGATTTTCGTAATTCAAAGAGGAATTAATTATCCAATCTGGCGATGATGTAAACTGAAACAAACACTGCTGTCACTTACGAAGATAGCATTTACAGCTATTGCTGAATATAGTCTCCTATTTTCCTTCCTCTCAGTGATATGCTTTTATCTGTCGAATGAATGAAAATATACTAGTACTGGAACTAGATGGGGCATGGGATTAGCGAACTCTCAATTGCGAAAACCGTGTTCCATCATCTGTGCCATTCTGAGAAGTCAGGAAATAATCGGTGATGATGTTTAAAATCCTTAATTTGTAACACATTTCAGCTCCACATATTGCATTTGTATGTGTGTAAGCATCACCTGGATACCAATACTAGAAACAGTGGTGAGTCATCAAGTTTAGCGGCAAATAGAGAAATCCCTTGACTGATATCAAATTGAGTTGGTTTTGTGGTCTTGAAGATATCAGGTTAGTATGTTTATGGTATTGGGTGTAGGTGTGTTGAATCCAGAGAATTGACGTGTACATATTACTCGTACTACATGGGAGTCTCGGTTGAAAACTCATATTGAGTGGTAATACCATTCAATGTTCATCTTTCGTATTCATCACTGACAGTATCGAACCGAAACCAACTTTTATTGACAATGCGGTGTAATCTCCTAGTAAACATCTCTATTTTTATTGTATAAAATATGGGAATACGGAAAAGAGTTCAATTCCTGCTGTGGACTTTAAGGAAGGAAAGTACAAAGGTTCATTTGCACACGCAGAGCACCTATAATCGCAGAATTGGTACCCGATTTTTGACAGAATCTGCCAGCTTCGTAGTCAAAAATAACTCTCTAAGCTGCAGACGCACGTCAGCCTTGGTACTGAATTGTGTAACAGTACTTACAAGTCACTTTTATGGTTGCTCGTCGATGCAAAAACAGTATTTTTCTTCACTGTTCGGTTCCGGCAAGTGCCATTCAACGACAGAACGTTTCCAGTGTACCGTTGGTTATGCTTACATCACCACCTTACTTTAAGCATCAAGCGGGCTTCATTTTCCGAACTAGGAACGACATTCGATTCTTATGCTAATCGGTATGCGTTGTAAAGCAAAACCTTTAGTCGACTTGTTCACATGCTGAGCTCCACTGCTGAGCATTTTTGCTTTTTTGACGAAGGTACGACAGTATGTCAGAAACGCACTAGTTTCGAAGGAGAAAAGTTTCATCGGGAGTGGAGGGGGGAGTTAATAGGCAGGCGCTGTACAGCGCTACCTAATGACAATATAAAAAAGCAGCTATCTTAACTCTGAGGTAAACTACATGGCTTTCAATGGCAGTTAATTTTGGAATGTTGTGAAGGGAAGGAGTTTAAAAGAAGGAAAGTTTTATGGAACCGTTGGAATGCCGGTGTTCCTTACTCTTTCATGGTGGGGCTTTTCTGTTCCCCTTTCTCCGTTTCCATGTCAGAGGCAAATTGTTCGTCGTTTAAAGACAGATTCAACAGCAGCTATGTGGCAAGCATAGTATGAAGAACACTGTTTATGTTCTTCTCGCATAATGATATTCATTTATATACCTCGAAAGTATGCAGGGCGAATGACATGACCGCGGCTCGAACTAGAGACTCTTTACCGACACAGCAGTATCGGTTATGAAACAAGATATTTCGGTTAAATGAATGTTAATCTTTAACAGGGAAACGGTTGAATGCACAATAATATAGCAGTAAAGCAAAATAGGTTACCCATGAATGATGGAAGCATTTTAATATTGGAAACCAGTTGATAAAAAAGTTGTAATAGCTCATTTTCCTCTTGCAACATGACGAGATAAATGAATGTTGTTTAATGTGTTTATTATAATGGTTTATACGTATCGGTCGTAGCCAGGAACATTGTTTTCACATGGTCACATGCACCAGAGGCTTTTATGCTCCAGAGTTGCGCTCAATGTTTCAAAACAGGAGCGGGTCAAAAGAATTCAAATATAACTGTTTTGTGAGGAACTACGATTCGATCCAGAGTGCTTCGCCAGGATGCTGTCTTTAATGAACCTTGAAGTTGACAACAGCGAGCTCATAGATGCAAGTTGCAACCATTCTGTCAATACCATCGAGACTTCCTTTGGAACATCCAGCCGGATATCGAAATCAACAAGAAACCAATCCATCGGCCTTTCAACAAGACACCTATTGGTTAGAAGAGCCAAACTGAAGGCTTAAAAAAGGGACGACATATGCAGTGAGTTGTACAAAGAGATACGGAGGAAATTGAGGTAGAAGTACGAAAATTACAGGAGAATTCGAATACGAAGCAGAAAAACAGTCCTCAAGCCGTGGAACGAGATATTCACTCAAAACAACGGAGTTCCAATGCATCAAGAAGTAATAACGATAAAGAGAAAAACACTATACAGAGTTCTACAATAACCTCCAATTTTCCAAAGTAGGCGTGAATTGAAATTTGTCACACGTTGCCCAATAACCGTACCTGAAATCGCTTGGGACGAAGTTAAGTGGATAATCAGAAATATTAGAGATGATAGATGTTCACGTAAAGACAACATAAGACCACACCGCCTTAGTGCAGGAGGAACAATTCTGTTTAAAACGCTTGCCAAAAGTTTTACTGAATTCACCAGACAATACAAGACTCTGAAAGTGTAAAATACGTCAAGAACGATTCGTCTCATAAAGAAAGGCGATTCCGAAGACCTCGAGAACTACAGAGCATCTTCAATCCTGTTGGGACTGTGTGAAGTCTTCACTCGCGTCATTCTTAACTGAAGATCTCGAAATAATCAGAAGTCAGAGACAAGCCGGTTTTCGAACAGGGTTTTCTATCATCTACCACATACTGACATTCGGCAACTGTCTAAGAAGCGCAGCGAATATCGCAGCAGGAAGCGCCATTCTGTTTTGCCTTCATCAATTGCAAGAAAGGCGTTCGATTCGGCAAAATCGACTTCTGCAAGAGATGCCTCACATGATCATGGAATTAACTGTATTTACTTCAACCTGATCCAGGAATTCAGCACCTGTTGCACGACTGGCATCAAGCTGCTCAGGAAGCCATATCGCATAAATACCTATTGGGGAATGCCATATGCCAATGAGAATGGAGATACTGTCCTACCAGACCTTTTTGACATTCAGCAACTGGCTGAGAAATGCAGCGAATACCATTTGCCACTTTGTCTCGCATTCTTCGACTACAAGAAGGTGTTCGATTCAATGGAATCGACGGATGTGCTGAGCGTCTTGCATTGCCTGAACGTTGTATGCATCCTGTTTATATCAGTTTGACCGAGGAATTTACTCCAGTCATGAGATTCTCGTGTTTGAGCCAAAACACGACAGACCTCTGCCGGGAGGCTGACATCCAACGGAGAACACTGTTTTTATCTACAGTGCGATAACAGGTACCTAATAGGAAAAGTTTTTCAACGCTGCTAACTTAACGGACGTCATACAAACCAGAAACGTCCTTCTTATGCAAACGTCTCAAGGCGATAATCACACAAACATACACACACATGTACTACAAAGCTTAGCGAACAGATCTTTGATAATAAAATCTTATAGCATCCATTACGTAGAACTTCGTCGCATGGCCTTGAGAATGACGGCTACTATGAGTCACGTAACCTGTGCGTGTCCAATAGGATTTGCTTAATTTTCGATGCCATTATCGTCCTCTATGTCTAATTGCCAGGAACATTCATTTTCAAAGTCCGCTATTATTTTGGGAACAGCAGAGAAGGTTTTTCAAGTGGTGCTCGTATGCCAATAAATCTACTTGTGTGCCTAGTTTTGGATACTGGAAGCCGCTACAGTGCCAGTTCTTCAATACGATCGAGCCATTTGGTCCAAGGTATGCTCTTTGGCTGTCTTCCCTATGGCTTTGGTAAGGGCATTCGCTTTGTTAGTTTGGCTCATGAGATGTCTGAATCATCCACTAACAGGAATCAGTGATGTACCGTTCATTTCTGCAGACCTTACCTTATATGCTTTTTTATTGTTATATACATCGTGCTTGTATGGATATTTTGTTCATGTATAATGTTAAATGTTAATGGTCAACGTGTAAAGGCGCAAACTTGTGTTGACATCAAAATAGACTTCTAATATAGATCATAAATTGTAGTATATCGATTAAAACAACTCAATTGTCCCACAATTGTTGATGAACTACAACTGTTTGATCTTTATTGTGGCCTATATATCTTATTTTGAAAGGTAATTTTTTTCTCACTTTATCATTTATTCCATTTTTGCCGGTCACGTCGGATATGTTCAGTCGAAGCTTTAATCGTAAGTGTTAATTTATGACTACTTATTAATGGGCCTCAGAGACAAGACCGTTACGTAAAGTGTATAATGTGGTTTGTCGCATTCTACGCAAAGCTTCAGATTCTCCTTTGATTTGTGAATAAATAAATGAACGGTAAATGTTTGATGAAACCTTATTTCAGGCTACTCATCATAAAACTCAAGTTCCACTTTCGGTTTTTATCTCATATCGTAAAAATGATGAATTTCTATGAACGGTAATAAGAAACAAGGAAGGCTTTAACTCTTGACAGCATCTGGTAAATCAAGTCAGGCGAGGAGTTCCATATTTTCTTTTCTGGCGTATCTTGCACTTAAAGACGACAGACCTACCTTCGGGATTTAAAATGAAGCACAAAACTGTCTATTATTCAGATATGATCTTCAATGAATGACGCTGGAAATGTCCGATTTCTGATACTTCGATATAATATTACATTTTCGTTGCAGATCCTCTTCAATTTAAGTTCTTAGTAGTTACTTGTGAGGATGAAGAGTTCCCTTCTTCGTCATTATCGTTGCTACTATCAATTGACATTCCAACTTGCAAATTTCCTTCCATCCCTTAATGTAAAGTTTAGCTTAGCAGTGGGTAAGTTGATCAATATCAGCTAATCACTTTCACTACTGTAACAATCATTGTGAACATCACTTGCCTTTTAAATGCAGTTGTCCTCTATATGATCAAAAAATACGTCCAAATACATGCGCTGTAAACTGTGAAAATGGTTTAATTCTCAGATCCCACAAGCATATCTTGACTGGACGTGGACTACTGCGCAGAGTCTGTTCAAATATTTTTGGACACTCGTTCTACTCGGATGAAAGACGATGGTGCGTGTGCGGGCAGTCTTGAAAGCAGTTGCACGAATTCATAGATGATTATGGTCATGGTATTGAAAAGGAACAGAGTGCTTACTGTAATAATGAATGATCGGGAGAGAGTCATTATGATAGTGATAATGGTAGTACTGGTGATGATGATCATGACTACTGTATCTTCAGTGATTGTGCCAATACTGGTGATTATGATTATGAAGACGTAGCTGATGATGGCGAGGAGTATCAGCATAATACCGTGTTTCGTTTCGACTACGATCAGACTATATTGTTACTGGTAATGAGGAGAATGAAGATCACGAGTATGTCCGTTGGCATTAAATCAGTCATTCAGTTTCGGTAGCCGCTTATCCTTTT